>WYDI02025933.1:22500-34580 GCA_009867235.2 Psittacus erithacus | reverse complement strand
ACCTCACAAGCGTGTCAAGGTCCCTCTGGATGGCATTCCTTCCCTCCAGCGTATCAACCGAACCACACAGCTTGGTGCCATCAGCAAACTTGCTGAAGGTGCACTCAATCCCACTGCCCATGTCACCGACAAAGATGTTGAACAAGATCGATCCCAACACCGTTCCCTGAGGGATACCACTCGTGACTGGTCTCCAGCTGGACATTGAGCCATTGACCACAACTCTTTGAGTGCGGCCATTCAGCCAGTTCTTTATCCACTGAGTGGTCCACCTATCAAATTGATGTCTCTTCAATTTAGAGACAAGGATGTTGTATGGGACAGTGCCGAATGCTTTGCACAAGTCCAGGTAGATGACATCAACTGCTCTACCCCTGTCCATCAGTTCTGCAACCCCATCATAGAAGGCCACCAAATTGGTCAGGCAGGATTTTCCCTGAGTAAAGTCATGCTGGCTGTCACCAAGCACCCTGTTGTTTTTCATGTGCCTTAGCATGCCTTCCAGGAGAATCTGCTCCAAGATTTTGCCAGGCACAGAGGTGATACTGACTGGTCTGTAATTCACCAAGTCATCCATTTTCCCCTTCTTGAAAATGGGGGTTATATTTCCCTTTTTCCAGTCACTGGGTGTTGTTGTAAAGGGTTTTGGGTTAGGCCAGAACACCCCAGGATCGGCCAGAACATTCTGGGCTCGGACATCCTGGAATCAGCCAGAGCATCCTGGGCTCGGCCTGAACATAGAGGGGGTGGCCAAGCAGAGGGTAACACATAGTGGCCAGTCGGAGGGTGGCAATGTTCAAATCCAGCCAATCTTGTTAGTAACGCAAGAACAAAAGCTGTAGTCTATATAAACCATGGAACCAACAGGAAAAGGGTCTCTGGCAGTAAAGAAGTTTTTGGCATGAAACTCTGCTGGAGTCCATGTCTTCAATCTCCACAATTGGGAACTTCACCTGACTGCCATGATTTTTCAAATCATGACAGTGGCTTAGCAACTTCATTCGCCAGCTCCTTCAGGACCCACAGATGGATTTCATCAGGTCCCATGGACTTGTGCACATTCAGATTCTTAAGATGATCTTGAACCTGATCCTCTCCTACAGTGGGCCTAGGGTTTTCATTCTCACAGTCCCTGCGTCTGCCTTCCAAGACTTGGGTGGTGTGGTCAGAGCATTTGCCAGTGAAGACCGAGGCAAAGAAGTCATTAAGAACCTCAGCATTAAGAACCAGTCATTAATAATCTCTTTCTCAGTAAAGAAAGACTTTCGTTTGCACTGAGGTCTTTTTGGTACAATTAGATGGAACCTGTTGCAGAATTCAGTCTAATAGCACAAAAAGCTTCCAGTAGCAAAACTTCCCCAAGGAAAGGAGTTTGTTTGTTAGAAATTTGACCAGCCAATATATAACTGAAATTATGCCAAATATTATCTATATTATGCTAGTTAATTGAAGTATACAAATACAGCTTTTTTCCCCCCCCCCCCGATTTCTTGTTTTCTTCATCTGTGCAGCATAATCATAACTTTAAGGAGCTTCACGTCTCTTTTTTTTATAAATACATTCAAATATATAGCTTTACTTGCCAGAAAAAGTAACATTATCACACACCATGCAGCTGAAATCACTGTCCTACTCCCATCACAAAAGACCTGTGTAACTTTGTGTTCCTCAAAATACCACAAGGAAATTCTGCAATAAACATTAGCCACATAAGGAGGTTTTCAAACAGCGTGTTTGAAGGCAATCTTTCTTAAACAGCCCTTGCACAATCTCAAGGCAAATCCTAATGATGCTGGTGAAAATCCCTACCAAGCAAGTATGTGATTTGGTGGATTTTTTAGACACATGGCTAATATGGGCTGCTGCTAGAGCAGCCCTTTTCCATGGGCTGACCATATCCTCCATCCCTTTGCCCAGAGCCTGCCTGGTGCCTCTTTGCTTTCTTCTCCAGCTCCAGTTTGTCTGGGATAATCAGTGGTACCAACTGCCTTTCCACTGGCAATACGAACAGATTCTTTCATAGCTTAGGTACTGCTAAAAATCATGGATTGTTTTCCCAGAAGAGCAAGAAAGTACCTTTTTCCTTAGGTTTTGCTGCTAAACCTATGGAAAAGATAGTCAGCTGTCTAACCAGATTTTGTGTTTATGCTCCTTCCCTGGCCCAAAAGCCCCAGTGGGAGATTTTGGAGCTGTCTGTCTTTTTCTCAGGTGGCATCTGTAGGACAGTAAAGACATAGTTTGTTACATTAACTTAATGGCACTACCTAACACAGAACTAAAATGAATTGCCCAATAAAACATTTGTGATTTTTTTGTTAGTGAATAGCAGTCCACCAAACCTTGAATCTACCCACAGGAAAGCGTCAATTTTATTGAGTCACATTTGAGCAGCAGCTTTAAGCAACAGGAACAGTGAGCAATTTATTCATATCCCACCCTTTCTAACAAGAATGACTTGTGATTTTAGACTTTCAAAAGGGCAGTTAATTTATAGTGTTAAAGGAGTTTAAAAATATAAATATTTAAGACAGAATCAAAATGTTCTGAAATCATTAAAATGAAACATTTTGGTGAGGATGGCCAGAAATGTGGTTTGGCCAATTGGTTTGCAGTAAACATCTGAGATTTTTAAATATTAGTGGCTTGGGTTCAAATGGGACAAAAAAGCTTATGACATACGCATGAAGACGAACAAGAAAATGAGCAAGGAGATGTCGATATGTGCATACAACCACATGCCTGTTTTAGTATTTGCTGTTATCTCAGTGTGAATTGAAGAGAAGAATGGGATGACGCATACTTAGAGGCATGGATAAGAGACATATGAAACCCTATTGATTTTTATTATGCACTGTGTCCTCATAAAGTCCTTTCCTTTTAAGGACAGCTTGCATTTTAATGCTAGAGCCTCCTTCAGTAAAGTCCAATTAGATATCTCTTCTGAATCACTCTAAGTAAGTTATTTACAGGGCAAATTTTTTTCTTAACCTTCAAATGAAGGAATTTACTGGAATACTTCGATTTTTCACAGTAACAACCCTTTTTTCACTCAGTTTGGATATGTGTCCTATGAGTGGGTTCGAACAAGTTTGAGAGCAGATATAGCTGCATTTCTAACATGTCAGCAGCATAGGTAGGTTAGTCCATGTTACCGCACGAAATAAGCAAACATCATCATTTTAGTGAGGAGTTCCTGTAATATTCAGTTCCCATATTAACAGGAAAAATAAAGCTCCTTGGGAAGTTTATGGCCTGAAGAGTGACAAATACAATGCGCACAGACATGGTCCCCATATACTGCAGCTCGGCTTTCTAGCCCACATGGCTTGCATCAGGCAACGCAGGTTGAGGGCAAGTGCTTGGTACAAGGAAGGAAAAGTGACTAGAAAAAAAGGGAAGCAAGCCTGCCTGAGCAATATGCTGAATGGAAACCTCTGCCTTCTCCTGAGGAACAGTTTCCAAGTGGATGCCATCCAAGAATGATTTGCCTTCCCAGCAAGGTCTGCACCCTGGTTCCACGGCATGAGTGGTGCCTATGCCTGTTAACAGCTGTCCCTTCGCTTGGCTCCATCTGCAAGCCCTCTGAAGCCTACCCCTCTGCTCCTGCCATGCAGCTCCTCACTGGCTCCAGCATGGCCTCTTCCCACCTACTAACAAGCGAGTCTAAATTGCATCCACACGACACCATCTCGCCACCAGTTTGCAGCGCAGGAGCTTGCCCACTGCCTTCAGCCACCGCTAAGTAGCAAAGCATTATCAAAGTACCACAGAGGAGGTCAGTTGGTATAGGGACGGCTCTGCTGGGCAGTGCTTTAGAAAAGCTAGGACCCATTCCTCTGAATACTTTCATGCTATTCCTGCCAAATCAGAAGTTTTTTCGAAAAATAATGGGCCAGCAACATTTTGTCACATGAAAACTGGAAGTCAGCTGCTGGAAAGAAACCCTGTTGCCTTCCACAGCACACATGGCTAAAATGAAGACAGATCAGCATAAACAGAGGGAACCCATCTGACAGCTCATCTCACATTAGGTCATACAGGATATGATGCATGGCTGAAATTTACTCTGAGTGACCTATATGGGGTTTCAGCACACAGTAACATTGGTTTTGCAGTTCACAGAGAGGGGAAAGCAGCAAGTAGCTGCCTTTATGAAAATGCCAAGTTACACCTAATGTTTTCATGTCTCTGTTTCTTCATGGCCTTAAGGCTTCTCAGGAGGCTTTCCTGGAGGCCTGTGGTCATACGAAGTTATCAGAAGCCTAGTTCATGTAGAGGAGGATTCTGCTGAAATAGTCAGTAGTTTTCTCCCTCACTATTCCCTGGGACTAGCCAGCTGCTCCCAGAGCTGCAATGAAGGTGTTTATCTCCAGGTGTTGAATGGCCACTGAGAACATACTATGTATTCTCTGACTTATATTAAAGTACATGTGTATTGTCAGTTTATATTTATGTATTTCATAACATAAGTGCATGTGTTTCATTACGGTGTGAAGTGTAACTTTAAGATATGGTGTGAAAGTGCACCCAGCATGAGACACAACCCTGCAGGCATGCCACAACAGTACACAACTTCATCTCCCAAATCTTGGAGATCTGCAGGTACAGGTAAGTAGGAGCGATGGGACAAGCTCCCCTGTTTGGAGAAAGGCACCACTGTTCCTTGACCTGGCAGGGGAAACACTACCAAGGCCTCCGGAGTCTTCTCTTACTGTTCTTTTCCTGCATTTCAAAGAGTAATTTTAATTACAAAATAACAGCTTTTTGTTTCTCTCTGTTTTTCTCCAAAACTTCTTAGCCGTGCTCTGGTTCTGGCTCACATTTTAGATGTGCTTTGGCAGCAAGAGCCTCAGCTTCTTTAATTTATTAACTCTGTTTATGGAATATGGATATTGGGCCAACTTTACTTCTTACACTAAGTGAATCAGTGCGAATGCAATCACTTTTGGACATCCACTGTATAAAATAAGCATATTTAGATGATCAAATAAGTGTTCCCATATGTACATTGGCTGGTGTTTTGTGCTGGTATAGCGTTCTAGTTTTTCTCATGTGGTATCTTTTGTCTTTCTTCCTTCCCTTTTCGACTGTGTTTAGTCAGTCACTCAGGAAAAAAAAAAATGCTTGTACCTTAAAAGAAATGCTGTCTATTCAGCATATGGCATTTATAGATCTTCAGAAATTCTTTTGGGAGGCGTGCTTCAGATTAGTGGTCTTTCTCCTTCGAGGATGGTTTTAATTTGTTAGCACTTTAGATCTGTAGTCTTGAGGTAGCTCCTTTTTCAGTCAATAAAATGGTTAGTGAAATGAGGCTAAAATATAATAATTGTGCTCTTCAAATCAGATTTTTATGTGGGGTTTTTTCCTCTTGGTATGTAAATCTGTCATTCAGAGAGGATTTTTTCCTGTTTTCTTTTAATCTTCAGTGTATGTGCCAAGAATGATGATTTTAACCATGAATTACCACAGTGACTCAAAGCCAAACTGCTGGGAGGCCACTACCCTGGGATGAAAAGGGAGCTAAAAGCAGCCCAGCTTTGACTCCAGAGTTTCCAACTGAAGTCTGCCACCCTGTCTACAGCTCTCACCTCTGCATGCAGCACATCCCCTCCTCAGTACCACATGCACAACCCCAGGCTCAAAGCCCCAAGCCACCTGTAAGGAAAGCCAGCCAGATTAGTAAAGATAAAGATCTAGTTGAACCACACTGGCTGTTGGCTTCCTGCAAAGCATCAGCTCTGTTGTAGCCAATGCAGCTCATCCATTTATCCAGTTTTACCCATCACTGATGAACAGCTAAAGCCTTTAGCAGTGATGTCTTGGGAAAAGAGTGAAAAGACATACCAATGCCACACGAACCTGAGCCAACAGCAGCCAGCCGTGGCAACACCATCATGGAAACAGCTGAAGGCTACACATTAAAGTCTTTGTCCAGCAGAAACTCTTGAAAATAGCGCTGTCTGTTTTGGAGCAAATGAGAAGGGCAATGCAGGGTAACATTGTGGCTTACTGCAGTGACCAGGAAAGCAGGTTCCTTAAGGACACTGAGACTCATCCAGTCCATCCCAGTCCCAAGACAGAATATCTCGCCAGTCAGACAGACTTTTGTACAGGCTGACCTTAACATCCCTCTTGTCACAGGGATCTCACTCTCAGCCAGTCTTTTCTCAAGTTCTAACATCCTTTCCAGGAAGAAGCTTTCCCAGTATCTAACCTAAAGCATTGCTGTAATCTCAGACCATCATTTCCTTTTCTCTTGCCCACAGAAATGGAGAACAGAGTATTGTCTTTGTTCTGCAGCAGCTTTTTACACACTACAACCATGTTTTCCCACCAGTTTTCCCTTCACTCACACTCAAATATGGGAGTATTGCCAGTGGTTGCTTCCCTAGGCTGTTTACTATGGACTTGACTTCTATGTAAAGATCAGTCTACATGGTCAGTTCATTGATAGAGACAATATGCAACTTGTGGGAGACACCGTAACAATAGTACAAAAGATGTGGATGACCAAAGAGGCCACTGAAAGGTGAAAGGTGTCTAAGATGCCTTAGGCGTGCAATATGCCAGAACTGTTTCTGCCATAGTCTTTGTGTCTATGTGTGTGCCTGGACAGTTTGGGCCTAGGATTTTTGGCAGTGCAAATGGTGAATTCATTTCTGTTTCTCTAAGATCTGCAAATAGATATGCACTTACCCTCTTTCAACTATTCATGTCAGTAAAACTGAGAATAGTACTGCATCAGGCAGTAGATTCAGTGATAAATTGCTTTGTAACTAGACCACCGTGATTTAGAAATTAACAAATTACTTAGCAAGTCCAGACCCCACTAGGGATGTGTGGCAGAAAACCAGATGCAGAGGAATGGCAGAGGAAGAGGATGCTTTTTGCTGTCAGAACCTCCCCACATGTAATCAGGAACACATCCTAGGGCTTGTGATTTAGGTGTCTCAAGTACCGCTTGGAGCAACTGGGCTTGTTACAAGAGAATGAATTGCAAGAAATCTAATGTTTCACACGAGTAAATTCAAAAGCACCATGCTCAGTATATTATAAACATGACTAAAAACACAATAATGAACAAAAAGCAAACACACAAACTCAAGCAGCTTCCTTTCTCTTGAAAGCCGATGCTGATCACGAGCTTTTAATGAAAGTGAAGTTATGATTTTGTCCACAAAAACAGCTTCTGTTTGAAGTTAAAACAATTATTAGCTTTATTATTAAAAAAAAAAAAAATGGAGAGAGGTGCAATTGAATAGATTTCATAACACATAGGAATTTTTCCCATTACACTTGACAGGAACAGAATAGGCTGGAATCAAAGGGATATGTTAACAACTCAGCGTATCTCCCCCTTTGGAACTAGTATTAGCCTATCATATCACTAAAATATAATAAATCTTTGTAAAAGGCAGTAGTTGCTTTCATAGTCTGGCAGCAAACCCCGTCTGATATTATTGGAAAAGTAAGAAAGGCAACATACTCTAAATTACATTGTTAAAACACCTACAGCCTAGTTCATTTTCATATGCTATCCATATGTAAGCCCTTAGCAATAGACAGCCACTTAAGAACTTTCTTGTTCTCTATGTGTGTGTGTGTGAGAAAGAGCGAGTGAGAGGTGATCAGGGAGCCCTGTGTTTTTATTCTGACATTTTCAAGCGGAAAATATTGCAAAACCTAAGTGGTGTGAAAATACTTAAACTGGATAAATAAATGAATAAATATAATGGCAAGTTTTCACATATAAAAATTCCTGAAAAGTTTTTAGTTTTATCAACCCCCTTCCACACCCACCACAGCATATGGCCCTCTGTTTGTGCAAATCAGCAGTCTTTGCTTAAAGTGGATGTTTCTATTAACACTGTGACTAATTACTGAAAACAAACATGTGTAAGTATGATCTCTGCTAACTGCCTCTGTCAACCCATCTTTTTCTTTGTGCTATTCATTCAAAGGGATTAAGATAGCTTGCAAAAGTACAGTAGACCTCTGTTTAGCCTGTTAACTGGCATGAATAAACAAAGTCCATCAACCACAATTGACGTCAGGCTTCAAGAAATGTTTTTTACATTAGTTTAAAAAAATACAAGCTATAAAAAGTGAAAAAGTTTTAGAGAATGCTAAACCACCAAACGTAAAGAGCTTTAACACTGGATACAAAGGGCTGGTTTTGGAGCAGGCACTGAGAGCACAGCTTTACAAACTGCAGCACATGAGCTCAGATGGGTGGCAGACAATTTGCTCTGAGGATAGCCAATGTTGTCCCAGTGTGCAAGCCTGGACATACGTGCAAGCAGAAGGGGCATCCACAGAAACTTTAATGTCAGTCTTTCTTGTGGTTTTCTCCCATCCAAAAATAAAAATGGAAAGAAAAAAAAAAAAAGACTCAAAGAATCCATTCGGTCTTTGTAAGATACAAAGATGAAAAGATGCTTCTAAGGGTCCTACAAAAGCTGGATTTATCCGCTGCCACGACAGCATCACCAAGTGGAATGCAGCAGTCAGCATGGCTCCTTGTCTTGCTGTGTACTTGGGAGAGGAGGAGAGGCCCAGGCTCCTTTGGTGCATGTGTAGTTCTTATCAGAGTAAAAAGGGAAAAAAGTGTTTTTGTGGTACAGCTTGAATGTGTGTGCTCTTCACAGCCCTCTTTTCTGGGCTGACTGTGGCCCTGGAGAAGTTGGCTTCTGAGCAGCTGTGGCCAGTGGTGAAACCAAGTTTTAGTACACTTCTTTCTCATGTACACACTGACTGACCTTAGAGGAGCCAGCTCTCCAGGGGGGGGAGATAGAAGTAGTGACTGCCTTTACGCAGCCATGCTGCCTGCCTAAATCAAAAGCTCTGGGATGGGGTCTCGGTGCATTTTACCTCAAGTTGTATATAATGTAAAAACAAACTGATTCTAGAAAAATTGCACAAGTCTACATGTGCTGATTTTTCCCAGCGTGCAGTATGGTTGGGAGCCAATTCCCTGTCATTTCTCATCTCTTGCACTTTACAGAGGGTGTTTCCTTTATAAAACAACTTGCCTTTGGGTTTAATGATTTCTAAGGAAACATAACTCTGTCGCTGCACTCTGGTGTTTAATTCTCCCTTTGTCATTAGTGTCTGCCCGATGCAGCCCAGGGACGCCAGTGTGCTCACTGAACTGTGCATGCACTTTGTGTACTGTTGGGCTAGCGCCCATGCCTAGAAGCTGGTGTTTGATCCAGACTGAACAAGATGGCCTTAGCCTTCAAAGCTAGCGTGTTTACATTCCTCTGCTCTATCTAGCCTCTCTTTTTCAAGTGCCCCCAAGATAGGTGTCTTGCTGTTTGTTAGAATAAATACTTACCTTGTGCATTGTGCTTTCCTCTGGTGGCCTCAGCATGCTTTTGCAGAGGTGGAAGCACTGTCAACTCAATTTTATGGATGGAAAAATGGCAGCACAGTGCTCAGACCTGCAGGGCAAAGCAGGGGCAGAAACAGCCAGGAAAAAAACCACAGGTCTCCACTCACTCAGCCCAATGTAGCCCAGCCTGCTGCAGACCCATCTAGTCAATCATAGCACCTCAGTTTTCCTTCCAGCCACTTTTGCCTCAGTGGTTCCTTCTCTCCTTCCCAATCCAAGCCTCGTGATACAGTGGGCTGGGGGATATGGGAAACAGGAACAGCACAGGAAGGGATATGCAGAAATAAAAAGTCCTTACCTTACTGCACTTTAATGCAATGTGGGCTGGAGCAACCAGAGCTGATGTGCTGTCTTGTCTGCTCTGTGCATATCACTGGAGGAGAGCTAGGTTAGATGATAAGGTCCTGTGAACAAGACTGGTGAAGAACAGAAGTAGGAAGGGAGTGAAAACCTCTCTGAGAACAGGAGATGAACAGGATCAGTGCTCGGCTGGCTCTATCTCCCATCACATGACATTGCTTTGGTTGAATGAGGGGAACAGCAAAATCCACTGCCAGTAGTGACCCATTCAGAAATGGCCTTTATCTGCCTGGGATAGCCACAGCATGGCAGGGACAGGGGCTCTGGCTGGATGCAATGGGGGAAGAGTGCTCTCTGGCTCTTCTAGAGCTCAGTAGTGGTATTGACATGTGAAGGGACACCCAGTGATTCAGTGGTTGCTGTTTGTTCCTACTGCTGTGCCCAGTACATATGAGAAAATTCAGCTCCAATAATGGTGCATGCATCACAGGAATCAACAGTCCAAGAGCTGGAATAACCCATGGAGAAACCCAAGTGAACTACAGGAACAGGAAAACAGCTATAGCAGGGTGCACAAAACTCAAAACTTTAGTTTACTGTTCAGCTCCTCTTTGGTCAAGATGGAAGTACAACCTAACCCTCTTGGGTATGCCTCAGAAAAGGGGAGAAAAGCAGCAAACTGGTAGCTCCCGGCTCAAATCTCATCAGGTTTCCTTCCCTTCTGACAAACATTTCAAATTTGCCACCATTTCTCCAAAGATCCCAAAACAGGAAGCAAAGCAGCCTAGTTTTGGCTCATTCATATCACACTAAAGCAGAGAGGAGAAAAGCAGTTATGAGTGCTGACGCTACACCCTCAGTTTGCTCTGTTAACAAGGATCAGGCACTTTCGATATATGAGGTGGGGAATAAAAATTAGTAAACATGGCAAGAAGCCTACGTCTTACCTGCCCCACAGCTTACAAAGTCAGACACAGCAGTATAACACAAAAAGAAAAAGACACTCCAAGTGCAGAACCTCTCGGCCTTCGTAGTTCACATTTCCCAACGTGCAGTGTAGGCTGACAATTATTTTCCATTCTCTGAAGACTGGGGTTTGAAAACAGCCAACTCTGTGCTCAAATTCCCTTCCCACTCTAAATGCCATTTAATGGCAGTGTAACTGGAAAGGTCAAAAATCAGCTCTTACTTGGCAATGGCCCTTTCCAGAGTCAAGGCCATGGCCCCTGCTGAGACACAGAAGACCTCCCAGTTTCAGCATGGCTGTTCACAAACATTGGACTTTCTTGAGAACAGCTTTTACAGAAACTCTGAACACCAAAATGTTTTCAAGAGTACAGATTGTGCTGATGACAAGAGAAATGAACAAATTACTGGGAGGCAGGTAGGAGCCTCAGAAGAGGGCTTAGCTCAGTGCTGGAGTTCTGACTCAAAAAATAAAAACTCATTTCACATGTGTTCACAATGCATTTATTTATGCCACTGCGCCTCTTTACCTTACACCAATTTGTAAAATGGACAAAAAATACCTCCTCTGTTTGCTTAACAAGGTGAAGAGCTGATGCTTTCTATTGAGTCTTAGAAACATTTGGTTATATCTATGATTCTGCTGCAAACCCAAACCAAAATAAGATCCTTCTAATAAGTGTTGATCTATTAAATACACTTTGCAATGCATACATTTCCTTTACACTTTTGGGGGGTGCAGGGGACAGGGAGCAATGTTAATTCCATTATCAAATCCTAATTTAAGTATTTTCAGGGTCTAGGTCAATAATTACTGTCTTAAAAAATACTATCAATTTACAAGAAGCAAGAGAATTACATGAGTTCAGGGAGGATGTTTTGCACTGGCAAAACACCAGCGTTTGAATCAGCAACATCCATGTACTCATACAGGAGACCATGGTACAGAGGTAGGACCAAATAGCTGGATATAAATGGAAATCATGTTGATGGTGTTCTTCTGCAAGGGCAGTCTTAATTTCTGCAGCAATCATGCTATAGATGGATTTACTTCTGGAGATATCATGGTTAATTAAGCCCTGCATGTACCAGAAAGTACCCTTAGGAACTGCACTGGACGAAGGCCATAAAAGTTATTGCTCAGCCTACACCTCCATGAAGGTGCTTCCCTTTCTTAACGATAATTCCCATTATGTTAAAAATAGAAATAGATGCCTTGGATAGCTTACTGCAACAGTTCAAATGTAGAGGAACCATTAAAACCAGAAATGGCTTATGACAGCCGTTAATCTAGTTAGTTTGACTTTGAAGGCCAAGCACATCTCTGATGCAAGTTCTGAAGTATCACTGTTTTAGGGGTTTTCTCATGAGGTTTCCCACAGCCACAAACAAGAAACAGATCTGATGGATGTGGCCATAG
>WYDI02025933.1:0-17500 GCA_009867235.2 Psittacus erithacus | reverse complement strand
CAATATTTTAAGGAAATTAGACGTTTAATTGGAATCAAATGGCTTCTTTTGAAAATATCTGTATGTTAGTTCCATGCTCCCCCTTTTTGCTGGATTTTCGGGGGTTTTGGTTTATTTAGGTTTTTTTTTGGTTGATTGTTTGCTTGGTGTTTTTTTTCCTAGGCTTGTACTGGCAGATGGGGGAAGAATAACTGTCCAGTGCTCAATTGCTCTTTGACACTGAAATCAAACATATACGGCTTTCTCAATCTGTACTGATTAAACACACAGACTAAACCAGATAATTATAGATACATGTGTTGGAGTCTTTCTTTTTTTTTTAATTCATAAAATTGTTCCCATCTTAAAAAACACTCTAAAAAAAAAAAGGTGAAATTACCAACATGCAGAAACAGATGTTTCTGGTAGTAAAATGTTGAGAATTCAGACTCCTTGTCTGGCATCACCTGGTTTTGATTCAGTGTTCATTGTTTCAGGTTCATTTTGCTCAAACTCTGTCCAGTGCTGGAGAGGTAAAACCACCTTTGGAAATTGGTAGCTGCGCTATTCTTGGAATACTTTTTCATTAAAAGACCTTTTATCTCCACAATGAAAAATAACTAGAAGTAATTTAGAACCCTGTACATGAGCACGTGCATGCACAGACGTATTTATGCATACACTGGCCTGACAACTTTGTGTTAGCATTTCAAAGAGATAAAATGCCTTATCCTACTGGCCAGAAAGAGAACAAATTGTGATACACCTGCATTCTCCTTCTTTTGCTAGACTAGTATTTCTCAACATTCGCATCATACTTGTGAAGTTTTACTTTGCCAGCTTGATGCTTTCACTGTGGTCGGCAAACATGGTGTAATTCTGCTCCAACCGTGCTTGCACAGAATTTCCATCTACTGACACTCCTGATAACCTCCTACCTATTAATTTCAAACTAAATTGCCAGCCCAGAGTTTGGCCCTTTGCCCCTTTATCTGAAAACACATACACATGTGCAAAACCTCTCCATGCAGACTGTTCTGAAAAGACACTTTTCCCCATGTGGAATAATAATGCTGAAATCAGTCAGCACCTGCCCAGGTGCAGAATCTCTCTCTTGTGCAGAGCTCACTGCAGCATTAAAGTGCATGCTTTAACTGTGCTGGAATTATTTTGAGGATGGCAAACTGATCTATTCAAATATCTGTCTAGTTAATACAGGCCAGCTTCTAGGGTATCTTCATTTTGATTCTCTTCTCTTTTGGGGAAGGCCTATCTGCACAGACAGAACTGTCTCCACATGTGACCAGAGCTATCATATGATATTTCAGTATCTTGCCACAAGATCTGTATTGAGGTCAGAAAACAGTAATTCGATTTTAGCAGTATTGGTTTAACATTCTTATTAAAACAGTCATCAATTAACTATCAGCCTATACAGAACATGAAAAGTGATACATAAGTGCAAGATTTTAATGAAGTGACAAAGCTCTAAGCTGGCTCCTTACATGATTACTTAATGTGTCCTACATTGCCTGGTACATGATTTTGTCCATTCGAAATAATATTTCTAATTTAACAGGTCATTACAGCTTTAGTATCATTTGGGAATAAAAGCACATAAAATACAAGAATTTCAAAATAAAATTTACAGCTCACAATTATGCAACAACTTATTGCATTTAACAATTATTACAGTACAAATTAGCATAAACAAGCACACATGCCATGGGAAGCTTGCAGGCAATAGTAGCTGGATTTGACATGTAGAACTTCCTGTCCTACATATCCCTCACCACTGAGGCCATTCATTGTTTCTTCACATGTGCAAGTAGTAAAAAACAGCAGCAAAGATCAGGCTCAGGCACCACCACCTTCGGCAACAGATGTTTTCTGTTCACACTGCTGGCTGATAGCTCCAGAGCCCAAATTCTCCTGAAGACTAGTTAGGCTCAAGATGCCAGCTAGCGGCCTGGCCTGTGCTTCACATGCCCCTACTCACATATTTCCAGTTGAACAAATATCAGGGACAGAGCTCCAGCTCATTATGGGATTGAGCACGCTCAAGTTATCCTCCTTCCTGGGAAGCTCAAGCAAGTACCAGCAAAATGAAGCAACCTGGCTGAACTGTGCAGATAGCACCTCAGATAATAGGGGACCACAATGTCATGTTGGTGACAAGGTGTCAATCATCATACAAGGGCATATGAGCAAGACTATAGACTGTTTTACACGTGATTTAAGCCTCCATTTCCTAGCACTGGCAAGATACAGCCTGGAGTACGGTCCAGGCTGAGATGATGCACTTCAAATATGGCAAATTAAGTAAGACAAATAAGACTTGGAAAGAATCCAGAGAAAGGCAGCTGGAATAATCTGAAGTTAGACAAACACAAGCTATAAGATGAGACTAAATGAATTCAGATTGCTAAACTCAGTAGAGGTGGTAGCCTGAGAGGGGATGCCAGCACCCAAACATCTTGGGGACTACTGAAGTGAAAAAGGCAATGACCATGTCTACACAGATGCACAGAAGAAGTAAGGGGATCAAACATCCGCAAGAAAAACTGAAAAGAGACGTTTTAAGGAATCTTTTAAAGGACAAGCACAAATTGCCTAGAGGCACTGGAGACTCTCCATCACTAAAGCACAGGAAAAGTAATCTTACAGCAATGACACAGCTAGAGCTGATCAGCCACTGAGAAAGGGAGTAGCACATCTTTCAAAGCCTCTCCTCGTATATCTTCCTTTGTCTTCAGGTAGTGACCTACTATGCTGCACTTCCAGCTCAAGCTTTATAGAGTTCCAGATGCAGATAAAACTATAAACTATGAGGAGGCCTGGATTACAATTTAGCTCTGCATTGATTTTCCTGTGAAACACTGAGGTTATACAAAAGGCCAGATTCTCAGACTACGTAATTCAATTTAACTTCACTACCTTGAAAATGGATTAATTCAATGAAATTGGACTAAATTACACCAGATGGGAATCCCACTCTGAATTTATGCCACCGATCATATTTCATCTTCCTCTTTCAACTGACAAAGAACATTCTTAGGTCATAGCCTTATCTTAGGTCAGACTCTTAATTCTTATGCAGTTAAGCTTCCATCTTCAAACAACAGAACTCAAGAAACTTCTGTTTGCTATCATGGAAATTCTTCAAAACAAATAGTCTCCATTTCTGTGGTCTCCAGTACCAGGACACATACGCGTCAATAATTTTGCACCCAACCTGTTGCTCTCATCTTTGAAATATTCAACCACAACTAAGTACTGCTTTCCTCTGACACCTCCAGCTGAGACTCAGTGAAGAGCCCACTTAAAAAAGAAACCCACAAAACAAACCAACAAATGGACAGTGACATGTCAAAAAAATGATGAGCTTTGAAATGCTGAAATGCTGCAAATACAGAATCAAACCCTGAGCTGTCATCTTTGACAAATTTACACAATTTACCATGAAAAGAAGCATGGCTGGGTGTGAAGAACCCAGATTTTTCCCAGTTCTGCGATGCCCATGGCATTCAAAACTACCACCGGTAACCACAAGAGAAGGAACATGTAGAAATCACTAAAACCACAGTGGCATAAATGAAGGCTGTATGAGCCACTGAACATCAGTGTGAAAAGACAGCAAAGTTGTTTATGAAAATTCTAACCAAGACCTGTCAGGAAGGGAAACACATTGGTACTTTGGAAATTCCCACACTGCATCACAGTGCAGCTCCCCATAGAAAGATATTCAAATTTTAAATGCTTCTAGTAAAGCTACACCTATCACTGAATACTCCAAGCTTGCCCAAGCCACTGTTTATTGTGTGAGGTACATCTATGTTCACACAAGTCAGCGTGAGAGAAGCTAAATCCTGAAAACAGAAGTGCAGAGCAGCATAGAGAAGAGATGTGCAAGCTGGCTAGCCAGGCTTAGCTTAGCAGTCTGGAGCAGTGCCAATGTTCACATCACATCTGGACTGATCCTGCACAGAACACATGGTTCTGGTGTCTCTGTATCACCCACCACTGCAGGGGATGATGTGCTACTTTCTAAGAGATGCCCAGCCAAAAAAAATTAAACATTAGCTAACATAGGTATTAAATTTAATAATAGCCTGAAAAATAGGCTTGCCTGAATCACAGCATCTGATGCTTAGTCAGGTTTGCTGGCACAGTCCTGGTCTCAAAGGACTGGTCAGCAGAGATTGAACCCAGCTGTCTTCAAAATGTCAACTAAGTGTGATATTCACATACAACATAAACTGCTGCAATATAAACAAGCCCTAACATTACACATCTCTTAAAAGCAGTGTTGGATCAGTTACATACTTGTTTTATCTGAGCAGATGTCAGCATCTGCTTTAAGTAGAGAGAACTGAAACATTTGTGTTCCTTCCCTGTCCCCAGCCCCCACCCTACTCAAGAGTGAGGAAGAACACAGAGTGTCAGAGTTTTCAGTGGCATTTTATACCATAGCAGAAAGACAGATGTTTTGATAATTTTTCCCTCTGCTGCACTCTGGGTAGCCAGTCTCTTTGCCAAGCAGTTCACCCTTACTACTAAAAATGGCTTCCATAACAGCACATTGCAGCCAAAGCAAGCACAGCAGTCACTAAAGAGTAGGTTGCTCACACATGTTTCTGTACTCAGCCAAGCTAACTGCTGACAAGTGGGTCATCTTTTGTCAAGCAACTGTAAAGAACTGGTGAAGAAATAGTCTGTGGTTTAGGAACACCATGCTGACAGGTAGGCCTTCTCTTGTCTTTTGCTTTCCAACAGTAGTGTGCCTTGTTAGCCGGTCTTCAACTGTTCTCTTATCAGAGTAACAGAAAATAATGAACATGTCCTGGTCAGTTGCAAGGGCCAAGAAACTATGGAAATCTTTAGAAAGTACATGTACAGACAATGAAAGAGCGGCACTGTGAGTTAAATCCTTCCGGCCAGGTCGGAAAGGGTCTTGAGCAACCTGGTCTAGTGGAAGGTGTCCCTGCTCATGGCTGGAGGGTTGGAACTGGATAATCTTAAGGTCCTTTCCAATCCTAACCATTTTATTCTTCTCTGTATTGAACAATTCTATGATTCTCTGTATTGAACAATTCAAACATACACAAAGAACAACAGTTCAATAGGGGATCAGGTCAGGGTCAGAAATCAAAACTACGCTACAGAATGTGGTAATTCTGAAAATATTGTAGACTGTTTCTTAAAAGTCAGGATGCTTCCAAATATCACACCTCCCGTGCAGGTTCTTTCACTGTCCTCAGCAACCTTTATTTTGCTCTGGTCAGTTTGACATGCTCAATTTCACTGTTTTCCTACAGACAATCTTGCACTCAGGGATGCTACTTTTTTGGGTTAAAAACAAAACAAAAGAAAACACACAAAACCCCAAACAAAATCAGGAAAAAACCCACAAAACCCATCATCACCACCACCACAACAACAAATCAAAAAACCAATCCACTCCTCTCTGTGAGACCACTGAGAGCTCTTGGATGAAGAGAATACATATTATCTTAAAATTACAATAATTGCAAAAAATCTTGAGTCTTAGAAGTAATTATCACTTTGAGCTCTGGAGAAGACTGCAATAAAAATCAGAGCACAAAGTTCTCACATCAGAGCAGCTTCAAGAAGCCTCAGCTACATCCAGGCTGCATTTTACTGACTAATAAATGAAGACCCATAAGGAAGAAACTTTGCTAAGACAAGGAATGGCCATATCAGATGAAAATCATAGAATCATAGAATGGTTTGGATTAGAAAGGACCTTAAGATCACCTAGTTCTAACTCCCCTGCCATAGACACCTCATACTAGACCATGTCACCCAGGGCTCTGTCCAGCCTGGCCTTGAACACTGTCAAGGATGGAGCATTCACCACTTCTTTTGGCAACCTATTCCAGTGCCTCACCATCCACACAGTAAAGAACTTCTTCCTTGTATTTAACCTGAACTTCCCCTGTTTAAGCTTAAACCCTTTACCCCTTGTCCTATTGCTAGTCCTGATGAAAAGTCCCTCCTCCAGCATCCTTGTAAGCCGCCTTCAGACACTAGAAGGCTGCTATGAGGTCTCCATGCAGCCTTCTCTTCTCCAGGCTGAACAGCCCCAGCTTTCTCAGCCTGTGTTCATATCGGACATGTTTCAGCTCCCTGATCGTCCTCATGGCCTTCCTCTGGACTCGCTCCAACAGTTCCATATACTTCTATGTTGAGGACACCAGAACTGCACACAGTACTCCAAGTGGGATCTCATGGGAGCATAGTAAAATGTCTCATATATGACACATTAGAAATCTGGTGCCAAATTCCCATCTCCATTCATAGTTTCAACAGCCAAAAAAAACCAAATGACAACCATGGGAGAAGCATTCTCTGTTAGGAACTGCATGGAGATTACATAGCAGCCTATCAGAGCTCTCTTGAAGGCTTAGTGCAAGATAATATCTCTTGCAAGGTAATGCATGATATCCTCAGCGCCAAGGATAAGAAAAAAGGAGTGATGCTCAGCCTTCCTCTAGACCTGTAAAACAGCATAAGCTGCTCCTCAGCATTCCCTTATTTGGCACTTGAGATAATCTAGTCCTGGAAATATTACTTCACTGCCCTTAGCATACAGGCATATGCGTTTCTGGAAGCATTTTGCTGAAAGTTGTAAACAGAAGTTTATGGAGACTTACAACCTAGACAAATGAGGGATGTTCACAAAGGACTGGGATATAATGAACACCAAAGCAAAGTGAAGTTTTGTTCCTCAACCCCGATAAACACAAGATATCGTAACACTTTTCAAACACTGGCAAATTCATCTCCTGTCCTCAAAGATGAAGGAAAAGTCTGGTCCATTCTTACAGGAGTCAGAAAAAAAAAGCCTGAGTTAGCAGGTTAACGGAAGCACTGCCCCAAGTGTTTGCAGTTTGACATCATTAGAAGCTGAAGAGGCACCAATTATAAAAACTTAATAGATACCTCTAATTCTCAAATAAGTATCACTGTAATCTCCTTTCACAGTTAATCAAGCATCCATAAATACAAACTGAACAAACTTGAGTTCTTTCTGCAAGTTTACTAGAACTTGCATTTTTCACCTCAAAACAGCCACACTAACAAGCCACTCACGACCACAGGTGTGAAGGCTGCAGGATCAGGACACCAGACTTCATTTCTAGGTCCAGGAGGCTTGTAACCTCCCTGAGAATGTACAGCCCTGAGAAGATCAAAAACCCTATGAGACATATTTCATTAGTATGCAATTAAAAGAATTATTTGTCTTTTTTTAAAGTCTTGTTTCCAATAAGCAAACAACCTCAAAAGCAATTCTGCTGGAGAAGAAGTAAAGATGTCTGTTGTTACACAGCTTCTTCCAGAGCTATATGACTGCTCAGGAGTTGAATTACAGAATATAAACTCTCCGCACATTCCTTTGGGTGCACATTTGCTTGAGGAAGAATTGGCTGTATATATTCACACATAAGTACTTCCTCTATCCCTGCCTACACTGTATCAGCTCACTAAACAGATTTAATTTGCTGTTTCCTCCAAAGGCATTTACCTTTGGAATTTTGGTTTTAACAACAGGAGTCTTGTAGATACACACACAAAATATGACAGCTCTTTAATGATGCTAAGTCAGAAAAATGCCCTTTTTATGAATATAGCGCATGGAAAATGTCCTTGAGTATCTCAGATATAAATCCAATTTATTGGCATTTTGTGTCTCATTTAATCTACAATGGAACAGTTAGTACTTAAAGGGTACATACACTTCCTCTAGTCCCTTTCTTCCTGAAAAACTTTCAGATGCTGGAAATCAATTCCTTTTGCCTCCTCCTTTTTCATCTGCTACACATTAAGGAGAAACTCTGGGCATTCAGTGATCCCACAATGGCCTTTCATCTCCAGAGAGGCCTGGTATGAATTAAAATCTTGCGCTCCCTCAAATTATGGATGCATACTGCATCATGCCACTGCTTGTGATTTCTGCCAGTTTTCTCAGCATGCTGCAGCTAGCTCATCTGCATCTTTCAACTTCACTGACTCTTCTGCAACACTGCCCATCCAGCCCATGAGGAGTGGGCTTTGACACAAAAATACACAAATGTATGACCCACCCAACAGGTACTTCTATCTACTCTTTTTTTCCAAATCCCTGCCATTTAAAATTTATATCAAAAAGGGGCTTTACTACATCCAAGATCTTAGTACAAGAACAATAAATACTTCTTTCATTTCAGTGGCCCTGAGAGATGAAGATTATACACAAATCACTTTTAACTGATGTTATTTTCTTTCTCATGTCTGGGTTTAAGGGCAGTTTTAACTTAGAAGATTAAATTTGGATGTAAAATTTAATTGCTATGTAGACTTCTGTAGCACTGGGCAAACCCATGCTGCCCTTTCACTCCCAGCTTCCAGCCAGCCACGCTGCCGGACATCCCATACTGCAGCAATTCAAGGCTCCTGCTCTCAGGTCTGAAAGTAAATCAAGGCTTAACATACTTATCCTTGGTTTACTCTTTTTGCTCTTTCAGCCTATTTTTCCTGCTTCCAGAAACTGTTTGTCCACGCCTCAAATCTCAACTATTCCCTGCAGTCAAAGCAACATATTCAAAACAAAGAAACACTTGCAAATCTACATTCACATTCTGTCCTACAGGAACCATCATTTGCTAATCGCTTCTACATCCAACACTCTGCCAGACAAACTTTTATCCACCTTGCTCTACAATCTCTTACATGAATCATTTCTTTGTTTAAGTAAGATTTCAGTGTGAAATATTTTCCATGGCATTATCTATTCAATATAGATTTGAAGCAGTTTGAAGAGCTTTAAAATAAAGCCACTGAAAAGCTAAATTAGAACAGAAATGAGTGTACCATATGTAACCCTCAACAGCGGTTAAAAGGTGAGAACACAGCTCAAGTTCACTAGCTATTTTGGGCTCAGATTACAACACAGCCAAGAAAATCAGGAGCTCAGCATGCACCTGGGGTATACATCCAAGGCAACTGTGCGAACAGTTAATAGCGGGCACTGAACTCCCAAGGTGCACAAATAGCTTCTACCAGATTAAAGCCAGCTCATACAGGCAATGCCTGCCCAGCTAAAACCTTACCTCGCTTGAATCCTCCTGTTGATTGATAACAGCTAGTGCATCCTCTGCAGCCTGGCGCTTGGCTTCGGCAACCGTGCGCTCCATCTTGGCTCTCTCGGAAGTGATCATGTCATGAGCCTTCCGCTCTGCCTCTGACACTGCCTTCTGCAACTCGGCCATCGCCTGACGCTTTACTTCATTGACAGCTTCCTCTGCAAAGGAGGGAAGAAATCCTCATCAGCACAGGAGGTTTAGCACCGGGCTGCATAGGCCTGATGCATGAAATGCATTATATTGAGTTTTCATTTTTAGTAGAAAGACACAGAGGAACGTGGTTCCTCAAGACTCTTCAAGACCTCCCAGCTGCTTCCTCCTGACCACCAAAGTCTCTAATGGTTTGTGATTCTTGCTATTTTGAGCCACAGTCAGTACTTTAAGTAGAGACACTTCAGTGCTCTGGCGTGTTATTTTTGTAATACTCTTGAATATTTCACTTGGAAAACTGGTTTTGTAGCGCACCAGATTTATGAATATGGTTGGTAAGAATTATTATATAGGACATAATATTGCAGACTTTTTCAAAAATGTATTTTTAAGCTCTGGAAATTAAGACAGAATTTATAGTCATTAACAATTTTTTTTCCCCCATATGTTAACGAATAAATACATGAAGTTAAAAAAAACCCAAAGTTATTTAAAAAATCAAAATCACTGCTCTAAGACCTTTTTCTGGACACATAATTTTATAAGCCAAATTTAAAATTTGTTTATGAACATTCATTTGACCTCTTGATCTCTCCTTCAAACCCATGTTTACACTGTGAAGATTCAACTCCCTGGCTCCACTGAGCTCTTGAGCGCACCCCAGCCAGCAAGGCTTCAGTGCACAATTAACACTGAGCAGGGGCATGCCGCTTCATTAAATTCAGACCTTCATGCTTCTTGTAAAATAACCAAGGCAGTAGGAGCTGTTTCTTTGGTGCATATACTAGCGTCATTCCGGAAAACATGGATTGTCACAAATTAGTTATTTAGGTTTTGATGCAGGAAGAGTGCAAAGATTTTACTAATGAACACTCTTAATTGACAAGTAAAACAAGTAATTTCTTTTTTTTTTTTAATTAACTGCTCTAATTAACAAGGAAACCATCCTCCCCCTGAATTAGTTTATCTAATTTTCATCTTTATTCAAAGCAAAATGACAATGATTAATTGAAAATTTAATAAGCAGTAATTATTAACTTGGCAAACCTAGTACCAATTAACACTCTATTAAAACTAATTATGACATGTTTCATTCAAGTGTTTGCACTTAATTGTTTCATCCACTTAAAAACCACCTTAATTAAATGTTCTGTTTAATTAAAAACATAGATTTCTAATAAAAATGTTTTACTGTAGATTAAAATCTAAGTATTACAACTGTGTTACAGGTTTGAGTTTTAGTTCATGTATTTAGCCCATGTATTTGTGCACACAGACCTCTTAGGTACAGATACTAAGTCGGTAACTCTCCTGAGTCACATCTCTAGCTCTGCAATTGTTATTTTTAAAAAATAAGGATTACATGAAGTCTCCATTTTCAGTTATTAACCAAATGACAGTAAAGACTTAACTTTAAGCCATATAATGACTAAAACTGAATTAATTGCAGTGAAAAAGCGTTCTATTACTCATTGTGTTATGTGTGTGCGTGTCTGTGAGAGATGTTTCAACTGAAGCTTGTTGGGGGGTTTTGTGGTTTTCTTTGGTTGTTGTTTTTTTTTTTTTTTTGGGGGGGGGTGGCACTTAGAGATAAAACCCATGCTTTCATTTTTATGAGGCTGAAAATATGCCCTACTGTAAATGTTGTTCAGGAGAAAGCCTCAGGAGAGGGAAAAATCATACCCTTCAACCATCCAGCTAAGGCTTAATTTAGTTTGAATATTCAAGGTGAATTAAAATTCTATCTAAGTGGCAATACAGGACAATAATTTTTGCTTACGATCAAAGCTGCAGCTAGACTAATTGTATATGCAAATCAGGCAATTTATATTTAAATTATGCATTCCTATTCTAGTCCCACAGGCACACACAGATCAGCAAAGGGAATTGGTAGGACATTTGCAAGGTGCTTGAATATTTATTACCAACTGCAAACATTCACTGATCGTGAGAAAAGAAATATACACAAGCAGATATACAGATGCAATTTTATTACCAATTTTCATAAAAATGAGGCAACTTAAATACAGACATTTTGTATCTATGAACTGCAGTTACTAACATAGTGGGTTTCTTTGAGAAAACCTATATTCTTGGTGATATTTACTGCAAATAGAAATTATCTTTGTATGGCTTGAAGCACTTTCATTACATCATACAAATTTAGTTTTACACTGAGATGTCTGCAGTGGTTAGAAATGGTAGTTTAAACTATAATATTAAACAGAAGCACAACATTCCAACATTTTACAGGGATTCATAATTGTATAGCTTTTCATCCTACATATTCTACTTCTTTTCAGTCCAAATGTAGAAACTGAACTTTATATTCTAACTTCTATATTGGACAAGATTTTTTGCAAAGCTTCCGAGAGTGTGAAGATGCTAAAAGTGCTTACAAGGTCATAGGCCTGACTGATACCTTTAATTGGCATGAGCTATGGACTGGACTTTAGTATTTCAATTAACTTTGACAACAATTTGTGTTGTGCCATGTTAAATGTGAAAAAAATAGTTAAAATGTGTCAGGAGTTTTGGTAACAATACCCCACCATTATTCCAATATAGTATGAACTCATGAACACCCAATGAACTAGACAAAGTCACTGATTTTCTGCACGTCTTCTCAAAATAAGTGTTTCCACTACCTACAGATATTTTATAGACATAGAATGAAGGCCTCATAGTTTTAAATAACAATAAAAACTCCAACAGATAGACAGATATACAGGAAAAGTTATGGGTGACAGTGAAGGAGATTTTATTTGCCTTAACAATGCTGAGCTATGAAGATCAACAATGATATCAGCACTCTTTTCTTCTCTGCATTTCCCGAGTTTCCTCATGACACAGAAAGAAGATAAGGCAGCAGCTCACAGGGGGCTGGGATCCCTTCAATATTTAATAAAGAGAAATAAGTATTTCCAGAGAGCGAGCCCTTCAACCTATGATCTGACTGATCCTCAACACACCTCTCTCTTGTCCACTGAAGGGCACCAATAATTTGGCTTGTACTCTTAATCTACATATCCATAATTCAATGAGGTTAATTAGGGAACTGATGACTCTTTTCTACTGGTGTATGAAACTGAATTGGGCTCACATGGCTTTAATTCACAAGCTGCTGTGTACTATGTACTTGCTCCAACAATACAAAAACACATACTTAACTTGCTATATTCCAGGAATTGCACTGGAGTTTATCAGTCTCCAGAAGTTTAAAGTGAATCCCCTTTCACATGCTTTTGATGGTGTTTATTAACCATTCTTATGCCAAATTATTTCAGTTAAATCAGACTTTTACACTTGATTCAGCTATCTACATATCTGTCTTTATGGACTTTTGAGATATCAAGATCCACACTGAGCCAACAGAAATGACTCGTGAGAGATTTGCAGACTTCTTGACTGGCAGTTGCAGCCCAGACAGGAAACTGCAAAGCATGTCAAATGGCACTAGAGAACTATTCTTACAGGGCTGAACTGCACCTTTACTGCCTTGACCTGATTATGAAATTGTGGAGAGCTCCAACTTCAGTGTACACCCCTGAAAATAAAGGTCCATGATTTATGAAATGCAGCATGCTCTCTGATGTTTTACTACTTTTAGTAACAGATACAGGTATACATCCTGCATAGAGTCTGACTCTTTTTAGTCTCCAATTCAGAGGCATTCTTCAGTTAATACAAGGATCTGATTTAAACCTATATCAGCATGAAAACAGAGACTGGAAATGGGATGATAGGAAAAACTTTGTTTCAAAAGAACTGATGACATACGTTCACAAGTTGACATGTCACGGGTCCTGTACACTACCATTTGTAGATATATGCAATGTGAACGCACATCCAATTTTATAACTCCAGCCAAAAACTTCAAGTAATTTGTGCTGCTAGCTTATGAAGAAACCTTTTTTTTTTCCTATTTGTACAGCATCTAGGAATCATAAATGACCCAAAATGGCTATGACATCAAATCCTACATTTTGCAAAAGGAATAAAGTTCCTGAAATTCAACTGAAAAATGCTCCCCTTACTGAGATTTCCTGGGTCCATGATGCTTTTTCTTTGCCGTATGAATATGGCAAAACAAATTATGAAAATACTTTTGGGCATTAAGAAGGCTCCGCTTTCCTTGGATAGAAGAAAAATATGTTGATTTTGTTATTTTTCATAGAATATGCAATAGAGTTCCAAAAATATTAACATGTTGAAAAATGCAGACTTTAAATGATAAATTCACGTCATACGAAGCCACAGCTTCTTGTTCGGTGCAATGACGTGCCAGCACAACATTTTGACACGCATGTTCTGTATGTAGTTTAAAATACAACAAAAAGCTGCAAGCAGTTACACGAGAATTGATGAGAAAGCAGTAAAACTCCTGCATGTGTGCCTTTTAATCATTAACTCCTGCTTAGATAGCTGCTGATAGACTTCACGATTATACAGGTGTTCAGAAGGTGTGTCTGTGTGTATGAGCATGTATGTAACTAACTCACTGGAGTTCAAGAACTAACTCCTGCGCCCTCTGAAAACAAGGAAGCTCTGATATCAGCGTCAAAAGAGCAAAGGCTTAACTCCAGCACCACAGTGGGATCCTCACCAGGAAACTCTTGTGCTCAGGCAGAGTTTTAGTGTTGAAAAAAACTCTGCACAACCAAAACATCTGCCCAGGGTGCTTTCCAAGCTAGGGAAGCTGCTGTCAATGCCCGTGAAACCACCCAGAACAGCTGCAGAGATGCGATCTTGCATATTTGCACTGAAAACTTGCAGGTTTATGAGCGCAGACTTCACTGGGGACTGACTGGCACAAAATCTTTTTTAAATGAAGAACAGTTACATTGCACAGCTGAAGGTTTTCCCTTAGTGGGTTTTTTCCCCTCCTTTGGGAATTCTTACTTTCAACTAGGTAAGAACCTTGATCCTTAAAAAAAAATAATCCCACACAAACTTTTGCTTTTAAATTACTAACAGACTGAAACTTCAGCATATCAAGTTTCAGCCTGAAACCATTATAACCCCTGAAAATAGGGGTCCTTAATGGAAATACCGACACCCCCCAACTATAGCAGCAGATTATTTCTTATCCTGATCAGTTCCAGTTTAAGATTATTAAACGCAATTTCTTCTTGTTACTAGTATGCCCTTTCCTCCCCACCCCTTCTATTCCTCACATCAGTGCATTAACAACTGCACACAGCTGCCAGAAGACTAAGCTGGTGTTTTTAAACAGTTCTTACCAGCTTTCTTCCAGATCTCCTCTGGCACGTATCCAGACGCAGGCCTGTGAAGGAATTCCCGATGCGATTCTGCAGGCAGAGGAGGCGTGGAGGGAAAAAGAAAGAACATAGTAAGCAATGCTTGCTTGTTGAGAACAAGGCTTAGAGAAATACCTTGTTCCTTCCTTTATTGCTCAGACCAAAAAAAAAAAATAAATCACATTAATTTATTTTTATGCAAAACAAATGGATGCTGTGGCTGTAGCTCAGGAATGTCACACAGGCAGATCAGTGCTGAGGACTCAAGTGTCTCATCTTAAGCCAAGCTGAGACTAGTTTGCTTTATTTTTATTTTGCAGCGTTTCAAGTCAACTCTACATAATAGTTTCCACGCTTTCAAGGCTGGCTTTGTGAGACCAACTGAGGGAGTGATGTGCTTCATCCTTTGTCATTATATTTGAAAAAGGAAGAAGAAAGAGGGCAACAGCCTGGGTTTGGTGCTTCTGCTCTGTGAAAACAGAATAGCTACTGATAGGCAGAGATAAAAGCCAAGATGTCATTCCAGTGATTAAATAAACTGTCCACATAAAAAGAAAAGGGTGTTCCTCTGTTCAGAGCTACGCTTTCCTCCATCTGAGCCCATGTTGGCAGCTGTAGCTGCATGAGCTTGAAAAACAGAACCTTTAACTTCAGGTTAAGCCCCTAAACACATACGCTGCAAAACAACCTCACTGGGGCTGAAGCTTTCAATTCACCTGTATATTTCAATCACACTTTGACAGCTCTTTCCCCCTCCCCTTTTTTAAAAGGGTTTAACCCCTGGGCCTGAGCTTAATAGCTCTGAAATCAGCAAGATCCCTTCCACACAGACTTCAAAGACATGAGCTCAGACAATACAGAAAGAAAATTCACTCTGGCCTGAAATTTAGCATACAGATTCTCAGCAGATGAAAAGCTACTCCTTTCAAATACAATTTAAAACCTGAATAACTATTTTTTTAGTCACTGAGAAGAAACGCAAAAAAAAAACCAACCAACCAAAAAACACATACAGGTAAGTTCATTGCTATGATTAGTACTGCCTGTGTGACAGAATTCAACCATTAAAATATTTGATTATTACATTAGAGATAAGGCCTAAATCTTCTTGAAGATGTTGCCAGAAATTAAACATCCTGTTTGATGTCTGAATTTGAAACAACAGAAGTACACGTTATTCTTTGAATAATAATTTTCACTAAATATATTCGGTTTTGTATCCTAAAGTTATCATTCACTAACTTGGTCAAAAAGTACTACTTTTAATAAAAAGTTTCAATCATTAGGTTTTGCAAATTGTTGTTTACACCAGCATACATATGCATGAAATACTATTTATGTACTAATAGGCTACTGTATTGTTTTTTCATGGCAAGGTTTTGGTAGCAGAGGGGCTACAGGGGTGGCTTCCGTGAGAAGCTGCTGGAAGCTTCCTTTATGTCCAGCAGAGCCAATGTAGCCGGCTTCAAGATGAACATGTTGCTGGCCAAGGCTGAGCCCATCAGTGATGGTGGTAGTGCCTCTGGGATAAACACAGTTAAGAAGGAGAAAAAGTTACAGCACAGGAGCAACAACAGCCAGAGGAGTGAGAATATGCAGGAGAAACAGCTCTGCAGAACCCAAGGTCTGTGAAGAAATAGGGGAGGAGATGCTTTAGGCACTGGAGCAGAGATTCTTCTGCAGCCTGTGGAGGACCTCACCTCAGAGCAGGGGGATGCCCAAAGGAGGTTGTGATCTCATAGGAAGCCCACACTGGAGCAGTCTGTTCCTGAAGGACTGTACGCATGGAAGGGACCCACACTGGGGCAGCTCGTGAAGAACTGCAGCCTCTGTGAAGAACCCATGTTGGAGAAGTTCATGGATTGTCGCCAGAAATAGGGACCCCATGCTGAATAAAGGGAAGAGTGTGAGAAGTCCTCCCCTGAGAAGGAAGGAGTGACAGAGTCACTGTGTGATGAACTGACCACAACCCCCATTCCCTATCCCCCTGTATCACTATGGGGGAGGAGGTAGAGAAATTCAGGATTGAAGCTGAGCTCAGGAACAAGGGAGGGGTGGGCTTTGGTGGGCACTGGGCATCTAGCCAGAGTCAACCCACCACAGCTACAGACACCTAAACACATTTAAGAGATGACAGTATTGGAGACAGCCAGCAAAGGTGGAAATGACGGGCTGTTTCAGCTATGTGGAGAATAGGGAATCTCAGTCCCTGTGCACTGTTCCACAGATGCTGTTTCTAGCATGTGAATCTGCAGACATCAACTGGGTGGACTGAATCTTCCCATCTGACAAGCAGCTGAGTGGATTTCCCCAGCTCTTCTGTTTGTCACTAAAGTGTGGGATGAAAATTGTAGGCAGAATTTCACAGTTCTCAAGCATAACATGACAAGGGGGTGTGTGTGTGTATGATTCTGTAAAACAGATAACTATTTACATTGGTTTAATCAACTTCATAGAGGACTTCAGACCTGATGCTGAAAAAGGAAAAATTCTCCGTACCACCTGGCTCATATGGCTCTGGAGACAACAACATGTCCTTGTGTATCCTTCTCTCATCCCTAGGAGGCTTTTAGACTAGCGGGCACAGTGCCGGTTCAGTCAGGAATAGCGGCAGCAGCAGCAAACATTACTCAAAAGCTCAGGAAAACTAAAGGCGAAAAATTAAAACACTCATCAAATTTGCTTTCCCTGCAATACCTGCAGGAAAAGACCCAAACAGACCCCAAATGCAGCAAAACAAGAGGTTTGTTGCATTCATGTCTTGTACCTTGTGCTGACTTTTCCTGTCTGCTATTTAAGGTACTATCCACTCCAAGGGGATCATAACCTTGATTTAAGCCCTTTACTGTGCCTGACCAATTTGGTGGCTTTCTATGATGAGGTTGCAGAACTGATGGACAGGGGTAGAGCAGTTGATGTCATCTACCTGGACTTGTGCAAAGCGTTCGACACTGTCCCATACAA
>WYDI02025932.1:0-18284 GCA_009867235.2 Psittacus erithacus | reverse complement strand
CAGCTTCATAAGAATCCTCCTGACACGTCTGCAAAGCACAGAATGATGCATCCAAGCCCGTCATGCCTAAATCTTCCACTAATACACATTAACGTATTATTCCTGAAATTGTTACTGTGCTGACAGTCGGTCTGCTTTCTTCTGAATGTTGTTTGGAAATGCAGTATGGAAGGGACTGAAATCTATTGGAAATGGGTTTTATTTAGCTGTATTGGCACAAGTAAGACTGCTTATGCTCCATCAATAACAACAGGCCTTTAGCTGGAATATTACAGCAGAATTTGTTTTATCATAGAATCATAGAGTCACAGAATGGTTTGGGTTGGAGAGGACCTTACAATCACCTAGTTCCAACCCCCCTGCCACAGACAGGGACACCTTCCACTAGACCAGGTTGCTCAAAGCCCTGTCCAACCTGACCTTGAACACTGTCAGGGATGGGGCAGCCACAACTTCCTTGGGAAGTCTGTTCCAGTGCCTCACTACCGTCACAGTAAAGTATTTCTTCCTTATAATGAACTTAAATTTCCCCTGTTTCAGCTTGAACCCATCACCCCTTGTCCTATCACTTCGTTATAATGTAAATCATAATTTCTTGCAATGCATCTATGTTGCTTCTTACTTCCATAGTGAGTCTTTGGCAATTTTAAGCAGTTTACAGCTTGAAGTTTTCAGTGTATCCCAACTGCTGCTGAATTAAATGGACACGGAAATTCACCACATAGACAATGTATAGTGGACTATATTTCAACTTACTCAGAATGTATCACAGTGTTTGCCGCAACATTTTCTTCATGTTTAATTTCTGTTTGTGTGTGAACACTGATGACTCTGTAGGAGCTGTTGACAATTTGCTTGAAAAAATAGTGTCTATAAGTTATCCCTTAAATAAAGTTTTAGATTTGATAGTTTATTTAGGTCCATAAAAGTCCCCTTTCACCTAGTACCAATAAATTGCCTTCTACAGCTTAGAATCTTGAAAACATTCTGAGCAAGAAGCAATATTTAGTCAGGAATAGAGAAATGCTGGAAAAAACTTTTGGGATGTTAAAGTAGAAGTATTATAAATTCCCAAATAGGAATTTGACAGTGAACAGAATTCAGTGGGAAAATTTTGGGGGGGGGGGGGTCTTTTCTTTTTGTTTGGGGTTGAAGGGAAAGCTGCACTATTCTTTAAAATGTGCTTTGATTATAGGTTTACAGGAAGGATTATCAAGAATGTAATCAATATGGGTTCTTATAACTACCTCGGCTTTGCAGAAACGGATGTTAATGCTTTGAAAACTGTGACCATAGAGTTACAAAAATATGGGACAGGAATCTGCAGTACCAGACAGGAAATGGGTGAGTAAACAGCTAGATGGCCACCACAGCTTCTGTAACGATGTGCTTTTTCTTACAGATATCTTGAAGGAATTAGATACTTAGAGAATTTTAGTTACATAAACAATTACTTGTTTCACTATTAAAAGTGGTGCTGTGTTTTATTCATTATCACACAAGGAGGTTTTAGAAAGGAAACATGTTACTGATTCTTAGAAAAGCAAAAACATCACATAGAGGCCTGGGATTTTTTATGATGGAAGTAAGAGGCTTATTTTTTAAAACAAGTAAAATAAACATTGGGACTTTGAGAATTGTTCTAGGGCAAATTTAATTTCATCCCATTTATATCAGTTACCACATACAGAGTGTTCTGATTAGTAAAATGTCCTTCTACATCATTTATTTTTTACTTAATTCCATGTTCTAAGAATATAATCTAATGTTTTATGGGACATTAATGGGCACATCATATAAATTTCTACTGTGCTTCTAAGGCATAAATTCGGGAAGGTTCTATCTGACTTTTTGGGGTTATATGTCCTTTATGGTTTGTCTGCTTTTCGGTTTGGAGACTGCATGTAGTGTTATCTTCAGTTGTAGTTTTGCACAAAGCCTTGCATCCCTAATGGTGCAACCAGCCTACATTCCAGAGAAAACAATTTTGATCCACACAGATGCAAGGGGAGGTTCCTGTTCGGGCTTTATCTTTCATGGGAGCTATCAGCCAGAAAAAGAAAAGGTAGGCTTCCCAGCATGGACAAGTATTTTACAGACTATTTTTCCCCCTAATCCAGCAACCTGAAAAATTTTCATTTTGTATCTCTTAAAGCAAACTATTATTCTTCCATAAATCCAATGGAAAACTATTTTATTGTAATTTAAGTCCTATTTCCAGGCAAAAATAATGCAAACTTTGTCATCCGCTTCTTGTCATCATGGTTTGATTTGCCAATAATAAATACGTCAGTGACACCATCAGAGAGGGTTTACAGATTGATCCTACTTTCCTTTTGTAGGTGACCCATCTGGTGACTGCAGTATATTGTTTAACCTGAATTGCATGCTTGAAAGTGGTCACCATTACTAGTCATCTAAGGTATTGAAGGAACATTTCTCTGTGTCTTTATCTCTTGGATTCTACTTTGTCCGAGAACATTTCAAGTTGTTTTCTCTATGGCAAAGAATGTGTCTGGTGTTCCTTATTCTTTATCTCTGTGGAATTTTTCATGTGGAAGACTTGCATAACTTTGACTTATTCTCAAAAAAAAAACCAAAACAAAAAACCTTCTGAAAATACTGATTCTGTTGTCAAATATTAAAAATCTTACCAGTTACCTTCATCTAGTTTGTTTTGAGAGCCAATGTATACAGGTTTCTAGGACTTTCTCTTCATCCGAACTCCTGTGGAGTACTCAGAGTTATCTTAACAGGTTGGGCAAAGTTTCAGATGTATTCCAATTGCCTTCCTAACAAATAGCCCCATGAAATTTGTTCAGACTATTCACAACGCAAGAATGGGCTACAATTAAAGAGCACTGTCTAAGTCTTGTCAGTGTCAATCTTTTAGGAAGTGAATTTCAGACAGCAGCTTGGACATCAGGAATCACAAAAATAGGAAAGCAGGGTGTTAAGACCTGGCTTAGATGGTGTAGAAGAGCAGTCATTGCATTTTCTCCTAGGAAGCAGACAGAGAGCCTGTGCTTTGTATAGTCAGTCGAAAGAGTTTGCTTCACAGAGCGATTCTGGGCAATGGTTACTTCATTGGCTTTGGCCCTGTTGGAGCATGTCTACTGCCAAAAACTGTATAAACAACCTAAGAAAACCAGTTTCTTACTAGTAGTAAGGATACTCTATTTTCTTTTTGCCTTACCATTTTTTGCTGCTTCAGCTTTGTTCTGGTTCACAGTTCAGCAGATCTGAAAAATTCTGTCTGAGTTAAATACATATATATATACACACATATACATTCATGAGAGAGGTAGGGAAGAGTATGTATGAAAGGCCTTACCTTTATGAATTATCATTTGCCATCTTCACCTCAGAAAAATAGAGCAGGATGGTTTTGATCCTGAGCAAATAACATTTCAAAGCTTTTGTTGTTGTTGTGTGGCTGAGCTAAAGTGGTTTGGAGTAAAAAACGCAGTGAGCTGTAGGAGCCAAGGCTCTAAATTGCCTTTAGGGTCCTAATCCAAGACAGAACTTGAACATATTTATAATTTCAAGCTAATTGACTTTGAAAGTGCTGTTCTGCTTATGCGCATTTAAGTGTCTGGCATGTCTGGGTTTTTACCAAGATCTCTCTCAAAGCAGTAAGAGGTCTCTCTTTTAGACGAGGATCATTCCAGTCCTTTGAGAAGATTTCAGAGAGAGTGGAAAGCAAAGAAAGACAAGAATAAAGTGGGTGATGTTTGGAAGAATACATTATGTTTAAACTGTCCTTTGAGGGCTTCTGCCAAAACTCCTTCTCTTATAACTGTGCTGACTGTGGAGTAGGTACAAAACGTTATCATATCAGAATGTTGTTGCAGGTAGTTTACTCTCAGAATAAGTTAATATGGCTGTTTTAACGTGGTGGTTTATATCTGTACAAAACTGTGTTTTATTTAAGGAAACTTAGTGAAGCTAAACCATGCTAAATGTAAAAAAGTTATTCTGCATTCCCAGAAAATTATCTTAAGACTGTGTGTAAACATAGTGCAGAAATCAACTTCAGTGAGAACTGTGAAGCCCTGCTCATGCTTTCTCTAAAATAATGCGTATGCCACTGGAGCAGACATTCCTGTTCAAGCACAAAAGCATAGGAAACTGATTAAAACAGTGGCTAGTCTTCCTGAATTTGTCCTCCATAACAAGATTCAGGGCTTTTCGCTCCATTTTAAATTGAACACTCTTTTAGAACTGTAGTAATAATAATAAATCAGTTTCTTTGCATAACAGTGTCATTTAAGACACATTCCTGAGGCTTTTGTGGGACTTTTAATCTGAAAGAACAATATTTTCCTCTTTCAAGACCAAACTAACTATTATCCCTTTTGAGCATGATCTTGGGGTTATAAGTAGTAGTTCCATTGAAAGCATTAGCTTATTGTCCAGTGATCAGAAAGCAAGTCAATTACTAGAAATTATTAGGAAGTGAGTAGAAAGGCAGCCATAGAACCTCAGTATGCTATTGCATAAAGCTGTGGTTTGCTGTCATCTTGGGTACTCTGTGCCGTTCTGGTCAAAAAAAATTGGCAGAACTGAAAAGTGTCAGAGAAGGAGCAACAAGTCCTTTGAACAGCTTTTGGGTGGGGAGCTACTGAGCTAGCTGTCTTTAGGTGTCACAAGTGCCTGCAATCTAGTGCAAAAAGAGCCTAAAGGAGGAAATTACAGAAACCTTCAAAAGTGCGTGTGGCATTGAAGAGTGGTCAGGGTGGCTGTTCATTGTCTCTTCCACTGGAAGATCTACAGGGCATTGTATGAAGTTGGTAGAAAGTGTCCATTGAAATACAAGAGGCAAGTCTCCGTGCTGGAGGCCGGCAGACCCAAGGGGCTCGTTACAAAGCAGGCTGAAGATATTGAAACTTCATACTTCTTTACATTCTAGGAGACACTGGCCACATACAGGGGAAAGATCAGTGATAGTTACTAGAAATACCGAAACCATTATCTGATTCAGGATCTCTTTATGCTGAAATTAGTTAGAAGCCAAACTGCTGCTATATATGTGTTTATCCTGCATTCATTCTTCCCCAAACATGGATAGAAGACCACTGTCAGATGAAGGATTATGGGCGAAAGGGACCTTTTCTGTGGCATGGTTCATTTAATACTAGTTGTTTAGCATTACTTTGTTACTAATAGTTTAGTACTAACTTGTATTATTACTTATATACCTATCGCCATTGCTGTACAGTCATTGATACTGGACTTGTGGACTAGCAAATCATCGTACAAATTTGGCTTGAATTAGGAACATGCACATACTTACAACTTTATAAATTTGGGCAGTTTTTACAACAGAGGTAGCATTTAAGGAACTTATGAAGCAGTAACCTGGCTGTTTTCAGTGGTTCCAAGGACGCTAAGATTAAAAAGACATTAAGGAAAGACACTTAAAAGAGATCAAGAGTTGCACATAAGCTTGGGGCATGTCTTCTAAGGGTAGTAACAGCTTGGATGAATGTGTGAAAGTGGTCGTCTGCATAGAGTAAGCAGAAGGCAAAAGACACTTGTATCATGGTCTATTTAGAGGTGAAAGTCTTTTTAGCTGTGCAGTACATGAAATGGAAGTAGACCCTAAAGGATATTGGCAGTAAAATATTAATTGTAAGTAATATACTTCAGAAAGTTTTGGAGCAGGTGGACACGTAGGATGGGGATAGAGAGACCTGCATCTACCATATCTGACAGAACTGACCATGGGTGTCATCGAAACTAAACCAGCTTTTGTCAGCAGAAGCCTCTCCTGCAGGTGCAGAAAAAGCCACTTTTTTCATTTCTTTGCCTTATTGATTATAAGTGAAGAAACCAATGGGGACATGAAAAAGCAGGAAGTTGTGTTTTCTAGGAATAAATGTTGGATCTGAGACAATAGTTTTTAAATGTTGAAGGATTTAAGTAATTGGAAACTATTCAAGTAAGTGGAGTATTTGGAACTTTATGGAAACTATCCCCAAAAAATATCTATACAACATTTTATTTATGTTTTATTTATTTTTATCTGCCTTTCAAAAGTGTTATTTTTTTAGATTAATAAAAATGAGAACAAATAGGAGTCTAAATAAATTTTAAATAACATCTATTCCCTCTGTATTTTCCACGTGCAAATCAAAGTATTTTAATGGCTACTGTTGGAGGCAGGATCACAAGCCTTTTGTCTGAGCCAATTCTTATGCGTATAGTCAGCCTTTTCTAAGCAACCTAACTTGAAATTAGTAAGGAAGAAACATGCAGATGATTATTTAACACTGCTTCCTGCTTGCTGATTGCAGACGATAACAAAATCAGTAAACTTACACTTTTTTTAAGATAAGGCAGATGATTATGCCCTGAATGCTTCCAGGCTTAGCACCAGGGCGGTGATGGGGCCGTCTCACGAGCAGCTGGTAGCTCCAGTGCTCTATTTATCTAACTCACCACTACTCCTTATGGAGATGACATACGTGAGTAACAGGAGCAAATGTATCATTAGGTCTATTTAAGCAGCCAAACAGGATTCCTGCCTTTTGAAATCCTTCTCCTGTGATTATGCCTTGGACCAAAAGACAAGATGGAGCCTGCACAGAACACTTGTGGGGTGATTCATTCTGGAGGGCATGGTTAGATCACCTTTTCACGCCCAGCTTGCACTCAGTTGTAGGGTTTTGTATTTGTTTGAGGATTTTTTTGTGTTCGATTGTGATCTGATTTCTAAAAACCAGATTTAAAAACCTGTGCCAACATTTAATCTACAAAAGTAGCTCCATCCCCCTCCCTTCCTTCTCTCAGGTTCTAAGGCTTAATGTGAATTTCTAGCAGCATTTCAAGAAGGTAAAAATAGTTACTTGGCCATTCACTTTTTTAAACCACTTCAAAGTTTTAATTGGGGCCAACACTCATTTTAAACTAATTGTAAACATAAATAAATAGTCCATTTTCAGTTAGGAGAGAGATGAAGAACTAAAGCTCCCATATTTTGCAGTTTCCAAGTAGGAGCTTAAGGAGAAATACAGCCACATATATAAGAACTAGTGTGTATATATTTTGTAATCCTGGTTACTTTCTGATAGGGTATAGTATGAATTAAGAAACAATTCATGAGAGGAATTTTCCTTCTTTGTCATCTCCTACTAACATCATTTTCCTTTTATGCTTACCCTCTTATAAATAACTGATCCAACTTATGATCAAAGGGTAAAGTTTGTTCCTGGTATTTCACCATTACAAAAGTATGCTTTCCAAAGGATGATTAAGCTCTGGACAGTCTGTCTTGTGGCAGGTGGAACTGAAAGCATCAGGAGTAACTAGGAGTTACAGGTGTGACCTGTTGAACACCTGAAATATCTTCAGTATATAATATTATCTATGTGCATGCAAATATTTGGACACTTAACACACTGATGCTCAGGCTTTGGCATGAAGAGGCTGGACTTAAACTGTAAATTTTAGCCTTGTGTTTTTATAAAGGAAAAAAGCAAACAAATCTGGAAGATTTCAATTAAACTGGAAGTTTTGTTAAAATGAATCCTCTCTTTTCTGAGAATCTGAAAATTGCACAGGTATATTATTATATCTATGACATCCACAGCGTCTTTTTGGACTGAAAGCCCTATAAGCTGGTATCAACACTGAGAAAGCAAGAGCATTCCAGTTCTTTCAGATGCTTTCTCAAAGCCCACTTCTTTTGGGGTACTTTTATGTACATCCAGTGTTAAATGAGGCAACTGCATAACATTACTGGGTGCTTCTCTCCCTCTCTCTTGCCTGCATATATTGTTCTACAAGTTTGGGCTTTGCTCTTGTAGTGGACTCTGTAGGGCAGTGATACCACCTGCATCATCCACTCTTGTAGAATAGTGTCAATGAATAACACACTTTCTACGTCTTCTGTTTCTTCATCTTTCCAGTAATAACTCATCCAATCTTGCTTTTGTGGAAGTATGCGTTTCAGTAGTACTATTCTTTCATCTCTGACAAATATCTTACCAGAGTGAGCTTGTGACCTGAAATTTCAAATGTGAAAGGGAAGTTCAGGTGTTTTGTACTGTTCCCCATCCTCTTAACCTCTGACAAACCCTCATTTTCATAAAGTAATGGTTCTTATTCACCTTGATGAGTGATCCATAGGATTCCCAGTTCCTGTTCATATGTGGAAGTGGCTTTTATGGGAATCTGTTCTGTTCTTTCAAGGACTTGTTGCTTATATCCATTCACTGCTCTGGCTGTTGTTTAATTTTAAACAAGCAGGTATTTTCCTGTCTTCTTTGGGTATCAGTGTTCCAAACAAAAAATTCTATTACAGGATACCGTTGCCAATGTTGGCAGTTTAACCAGCGCATGTCACTAGCACATAAGAACCTGAAAGACTGTGTTGGGCAGACTACCTAGTGGCATAAACCACCTTGTCTAAGCTGAAAGTGTCAAAGCTAAATAATGAATTATGTGGAACATGGGAAGTGCATTTTTGAGCTTTATCTGTCTAGCAGACTGACAGGGACTTTCAACCCAAGAGCATGGGTAAGCCTATGAAAGCCTGTAAAAGCACAGTGTATTTCATGTTCCTTGTCCTTAGAGTGCAGTGACAAGTTAATGGAGGGAACCGAGTCATCAGATCTTAAAACGGAGGGGATTTGCTTTGTAAATTGTGGGAATCTGTGGAAGTGGCTAATAGTGGGAAAGTCCACTTTTGATAACATCTTTACTTTCCATAACAGCTATACTGCTATGGAAAGTAAACACCATAGCACCATATGTTGTAACACCATAACTGCTGCTGTACTCTGTTGCCTTCAACTGTCCAGCAGGGAGGAATAGCTTTCAAAAGAAAGTGTTCCATTTGGAATGACTTTTAAAACTAAGTATTCCATTTGTATACCAAATGAGGTAGCTTTCTCTTTTCCTTTCTGTCTTAAATCTTTCCCAGGAAGATGGCGTACATTATTGAGTTGTATCCTCATTTCTCAGGCCAAACCAAGCTATAGTCAGCATGAAAATTAGAGCAGGTAGAGTGCATGGAATAATCCTAAGGTCTGTGTATAGGACAAATATAGAAGCTATCTGTGTATCCAGCACACTAATAAAAATATGCCTAGTGTATAACTTTTCATTATCTGGATCATGATGCCAGTCTGAATTCAGCACAATACACAACATTTAAGGGTCATGATAAACTGACTTGACACTGCCAAGATTGCATTTAATGCAGCCTAGTGTAATTACTGCCTTTCTCATGTAGCTTGAGATGTAGTAGCTCATGTAAGTGTAAGCTCCTTTGGATCAAATTTGCATCTGTCTGGTAGCGCTGTTTATGCCTCTTGGGGTGGCTCTGTGACCAGTTGGGAATGCTATTGAAAAAGCCTCATTCAAGCGGAGCATATCTAACCTTATGTTTCCTCCAGTGGAGCGAACTGATATAATTGGTACAGTTTATATGGTGTCCAAGGACTGATCCGTACTGGAGAAATCTTCTGATATGATCAATAGTTGCATTATTTATTGAATAAGTATCCCTTTTAATTTAAACCTAGGAAAATGCAAGCTGATATGCTATATCAGCTGTACTCAATGTATATTGTTGTCATGAACCTCCCACTGTCAGTACTGATGCATACTGTACTGCTTCTGCAATACCTCAGCTATCACCTACAATATTGCCATTATAATTAAAGTAATCCAAAACTGAGGCTCATTTTGCAAGTCCTTGTCATTCAGGTTTTGTACATTCGAATTTGTATTCTAGGATTTATAGGTAATAACAATATACGATAGCATCTGCATTCACTGTTAGGATTAGTAAATAATAAGTAGGAATCAGTCACCTCCAGAGTGTGTCATTCTTCACCATCACAAAATCAATTAAAAAATAGGTCAAAAATGTGCTGTTCCTTTCTGGTTCATCTAATAGGTGCTTGAAAGGATAATCTGTAATGAGTCAGGCATTTCTTGTTTGTAAAACTAGAAAACATGATGCAACCCCAAAAAGCAATTTAACTCCACCCCAGTAGTGTCAGATTTACCCCTGGAAGAGACAGGGAAAATTTTCTCATGCCTTAAAATGACTGCCTTGCAAAGCACACACTGCTTGTTTCTTACGTTTTCACAAACACCTTTCTAATTCAAGCTGTGACTATTGTGTAGTTGCCTTCAAGCTTCCATTTCAGATTTCATCTTCTCTTTGTCTTAGCCAATAGCCCCCAGCAGCAAAATAACATCTGCAGGGAACACTGGGCAGCTGACCATGCTGGAACCCTCTGTTGTCAATGAGTGCTGTAACCAGGCTGAAGATTAACTGGGCCCAAAATGCAAAAAATGCAGATCTAACCATAGAAATACAGCTTGAGACCTCCTGAGTTTACAAGTTCAGACATAGATTCTCATATCTCCAGTGAGCAGCTCAACTCTGAAACACTATGTGGGTTTGTATTTTATGGATCTTGGCTACTAAGCTGTGGCTATGGTCCAAAGCAGCACTTATCCTGGTGTATCTTGGACTCTACAAATGCAAAAAGTAGTAGGTTCATACAGAGTCAAGTCACATCTACTGGATGTTCTGCAGAGCCCCATTTTCTGTGTCATGTTCACCAACTCAGAGCACAAAGCCAGAGACCATCTGTCCCATGCAATACAAGGAGCTCAGAAACACTCTTAAAGCCCTGCTGGAGTTAGCTGAGGTCTAGCAGAACCCAAGCAGGTTCTGGAGAAAATCACGTCGCCATTGTTCTTCACTGTCTATGCAATGCAGGCATTTCCAGAAGCCGCATGATCCTTGCTCCTTATCTCTGTGGTTTGCAGGGAGTTACCTTTCTGCATGATGTTTTTCACATTCTTTTTCGAAAAGAATATCATTCTTGCTTTGGATATTTAGTGAGAACAGAAAATGAAAACCCTACCTCACTGTAACCACCTGAGCTAGTGCTATTACTGAATCTGCGTTGCTGCTGTCTTTATTTGATTTTCTTTTATGAGCTTTTCTCCATGACAGAGGTAAGATCATCTTCCTGGCTCATCATTCTTGTTGAGACACTCTAGTCAATCTGCTTTCTCCCATTCATCTGTCCTTTATCCATCACAGTGAGCACAGTTTTCTTGTTCCCATCAATTTTAATTCACTTTGCTTTTATTATTGTGACCTCAGTTTGTGCAGCCAGGTGAAGTGAGATATTCACTCTCCTAATTTTTTAATTCTGTTCTTTGCTTACAGCCTCCTTCATAGGGAAAGTGCTCTGTCAGAATCCAAAGGCTACTCTCTTTTCTTCCCCGCAGATCATCCTGTAAGAGTTCCTTCTGGTTTGGTACCTGCAATGCACAGCCAGGCAATCAAAGACTAGAGAGCTGGCAAGTTGAGATGATTCATTACTGTTCAAAGTTATTTATTGCTTCAATCTCTTAACACCACTCTTACATTTATCGCCGTCTGTATTTTGTCATTCTCTATTGTGAGCTGGGTGGGAAAGATATTGCTTTTGTTGGATAGTTGGAGTGCCTTATTTGTTTGGAGACTCCAGACACTAATATTAGATAAGTAACATGCAATAAGGAAGGCTCTCTAGTATTGCCTCATCATTTACATTTGTCTGTTGAAAGGCACTGGAACAGGTTACTCAGTGGCTGTGACTGCCTCATTCCTGGAAGTGTTCAAGGCCAAGTTGGATGGGGACTTCAGCAACCTGGTCTAGTCCTGCCCATGGCAGGGGGTTTGGAACTAGATAGTCTTTAATCTTTGGTCCTTTCCAACTCAAACCATTCTGTGATTCTATGATTTTGTACATATACATTGGCACCCAAGAAACAATGGCAGAATTTTGTTGTCATCAGGTTTTGATTTCATATCCAGAGAGAACTCAAGAATGCCCAAGATGTTTGTCCCACATTTCCTATAAAAAGGAAGGTATTTTTGTCCTCATTGCAGGAGGGAGAAAAAGGCAAAGAATTACTCCTCAGAATAAAGAAAACTTTTTCCCAAGGTAACTACTTTGCTACCATAACAGCAACAGTATTTGGTAGCATTAGTTATAGCTGGTTTGCATCCTTGTTTTTTCTTGCATTATACCACATTAACCACAAGTTACAAATGGAAAACCTTCATTAGAACTTAACATCATATAGCTTAATGGCACATTTCAAGCTGGTTCTTTTGTATGTTTTATGTCCTTAGAATTAATAACTTTCACGGCTTAATGAGCTTTATGATTCCTTGTCCTTATTTCTGCAGGCACCCTAGACAAACATGTAGAACTAGAGAAACTTGTGGCCAAGTTCCTTGGTGTGGAAGACGCTATGGTGTTTGGGATGGGCTTTGCAACTAACTCAATGAATATTCCAGCCCTTGTTGGAAAGGTGAGTATTTCATTAAGGAACACATAGAACAATAGTTTATCAATTGTTGTAACAACTGTTACAATGTTCCGATCATGCATTAAGTGGAAAGGCTTGATAGAGGAACAAAACTTGATATCAGGAGTGCATGAGTCATAAGGCTGATGACCTTGTGAACATAAATATACTCCTTCATCATTTTTTCTAGTTCTGTGCGCTGCTATCAGACATATTTAACATCTGTTTAAGGATGAGAGATATGGTTGTTTAGCTTCTCTTAGTAAAGTTCCTTCTACCTAAAAAGTAAGCAAATGTTGCGGCCCGTATCTCAAGTGTTGTGGGATGAAGCATTTGAGCTGCTTGCAGAGATATTGCACAGCTAGCTGTGGTGAAAGATGAGCATCAAGATATTCTTTACAACACTTTCAGAAAAGAGAAAGCACAGTATTTAGCATTCCTGGTGGACTTATCTCCAGCCAGCCTTGCAAAGAAAGCTGGCAGCAAATGCAAGTCTTAAGTTGAATTCTAGAGCTAAAGAATGGTTTGGTTTGGCTTGGAAGGGGCCCTAAAGCTCATTCAGTTCCACCCCTCTGCTACAGGCAGGGACACCTCCCACTAGATCAGGTTGCTCAAAGCCCTGTCCAATCTAGCTTTGAACACTGTCAGGGACGGGGCAGCCACAGCTTCCCTGGGCACCGTGTGCCAGCACCTCAGCACCCTCATAGGGAAGAATTCTTCCTAATATGAAATCTAAATTTCTCCCCTGTCAGTTGAAAGCCATTCCCCCTTGTTCTGTTACTACATGTCCTTGTAAAAAGTCCCTATTCAGGTTTCTTGCAGACCTCCTTAAGGTACTGGAAGACTGTTATAACGTCTCTCCAGAGCCTTCTATAGGCTCTATCGCCTGTCTCCACAGGAGAGGTGCTCTCCTATGTTGTGACCATACAACAAAAGTTGGGTTCTTAATTGTTGTTGAAGGGACTTCATCTCCATTCTGGGGTAGCTAACACAAAAGCATGAAAATCCATTACTGTGTCAATCACAACTCCGGACATAACGAAAAGATACACTCTGCTGCTAGCCAGGAAAGTGGGTAAGCTCCTCTTCAGTTCATACAAGTGTGAAACAGTATGAAGTGTGTCATGCAAGTAAGAAACAATTTCTCTGCCTTTGTCAAGACAGAATGAACTCACTGTGTGTGCTTCGGAAGCACTGCCATAGAGGTGAAGTCACTTCTTCACTCACTATTGAAGATGAATCCAGCTTTTGCCAGAGATTTCTAAAGTACATGGAGGCAAGGGTTGAGTAGGGAGAATTGTTTCAGCTGCTCAGAACATGAATTTCAATCTGCAGTGGTGCTGGAGAAGGTGTCCAGCAATTTCAAAGGGAACAGATACAGAGAATTAATAAAGGTAAATGTATAAAACTGCAGATGTACATCACAGCATAAGATACTTGTCCCTCGCTTAGCTATAAACCAGTTTCGCCTCACTTAGTTGGCCTCATATGGAGACTCAGGCCTCTGTCAGAGGTGGGATAGTTAGATATATCCAGCACAAATAAAGGTATGACTATATGTATTATATAGAATATAACTGTAACTATTTAGTATGTATTAATATTATATAGTATTATGATTATTATATATATTTTTTATGTATATGTAATTGCCTATGTTGGGGAGACCTATTCCAAAATTTTTATCTGTAATTAAGCATTTCAGTTGCATTTTCTTGTCAAGATGTGTATACTCTTAGTGATAGTTCTGAATACCAGCCTTTAAGCAGATTTGTATATCTCTCAACCTAGGAATAATCTGTGTTCCTAACACAAGTATTTACTTATGTTGCATTGACCTTTGAGTAATGAAACCACACCACAAGATGTGCAATAGAAAGCAGAGCTAAATTAGGGCTCCAGCTTGAATTTCAACTGTGAATCCTGTCTCGTATTAATATAATATACAAATCTATTTATTCTGCATTTCTATTTTAGTTTCTAAAACCAAAATGAGTTTTCAAGTGGGGTAATTAATGAAAAACATGCTACAGGTGAACTGTATATGCATTTAAGAGAGGAGGACTGCCTGGTGCATAGGCTCCACTCACATCTTAATGGAGGTGGGATTTATGAGGCATCTGTCTGTCCTGATCTCATCCCTGCAGCCCAAAGTGCTGATGTCAGTTCAGCCTCAGTATTACTCCTCCTTCAATTACTGTCATGTAGTCTTCATATATGGGGTGGTGACTGCATTTTCCCTGCAACACAAAAAAGACTGTAGATAGGTGGTAGAGGAGGCAACATCTCTTGGTTTTACTATAAAACAATCAAACTCTACTAGGGTTATTCACTACTTTACAGTTACAGGTAATATTTGCCCCCTTTGCACCCCCTGAGAATCTGATCCCAGATTTCTGCCTGCCTTTGCAGTGCATCCTGGCAGCTTCAGAAAAGTGTCAGAAAATCTTGTTAATGTTTTATACTTACAGCTTAATTGGGGCAATGCTCTATCACAGACACGGGTGTATGCTGTGCACGCCTGTCAACAGCCTCCTAGTTCATGCAGATGCTTATTGTACTCCTTCTCCACAGGGCTGCCTCATTTTAAGTGATGAGTTGAACCACACTTCTCTCGTTCTTGGTGCGAGGCTTTCAGGTGCTACTATTAGAATCTTCAAGCATAATAGTGAGTATTGAAGTTGGGAATATTTAGAGACAGAGTTGTTCACACCTCAAAGGCAGAATGCTTCCTTTGAATGCTTGCTTTGCTGTCATGCTGCCAGTTCCCAGATAATACTTCTGCCCAGGCAGAAGGATTAACTGTTTAATATTATGAGTGATTTCTAATGGAAAAAAAATTAATAGTGTAATACTATAAATGTTATTGTGCATGATTTAGGTCATCAGGTTGGACCTTAATTTCAAAACACAGAGTCTTAATCTCGTTGCTGTCTTTTTGACGTGCTAAATGTCAGTGTGCTGTCATAAAGGCTTTACTGTTAGTGTCACTATGGTCAAAATAGTATAAGCATACTTACAAAATGCTACTCCATTTTCTTGACTCTGTTTCTACCAGGTTCAGTGCAATCTTACTTTAATTACACTATTGCATTAATGTGGCTATACATTAATGTGGAATTATGTTAATATGGCACTACTTTGAAATGGGTACCCCGAGTTACCAAGGGGCCATTCCAAAGGTGCAGATAGTTATATCAAGAGCATCATCCCAAATATTCTTTTGAGTACAGTTTTAGTATAGAAATCACACAGTAACTTTACAATCATGTAATTACCTTCTAAAATACTCATGCTTTTCAACTTTTATTTAGTAAATGCTGTGGTTACTGTCAGAGACATTGTGATGGGCTTTGATGACAAGAGCTTGTTCATTTCCCTTATTCCCCCATTGCAGTTCCCCTTTCCATCTGCATTGTGCCACCAGGCAGTGATTGCAACAGAGGTTAAGAAGCTAGGGAAGTGGTAAGGAGTGAGAAAAGAGGTCTGATCACCTTTGTTAATAGCTAATACACTCCCTTCTCTTTATTAAGTGTTGTGTTCAGCCCCAAGGTGAGGAAAAATGAATTATGTATATTCTAAAAATGGCCTAAGGATCTGTTGGAATGAAAAGCACACTATAATTATAATAAAAGGTGTTATAATTAATATCTATTCATAATTTGGGCAAGAAGCAATTTCTGAAGATCATACTAGAATTAAAGATTATCTGAACCTGAGTGTTTTTACAGAAGTAATTATTTATAGATTAGCCTGTAGCATACTCCAACATGTTGTACCTCCACAAATCTGAATATGCCAAGCCATGTTGTTATACCAGTCTTTTCTCAACGATTCCCTAGTTCGTTCAGTGCCTTATCCCATTCAAACTTCGGTTTGCATCACATCTTGTAGGATGAACTCTACCCAAATCCAAATACTCTCACAGCCTCTCTACCCATATATGCTGCGTGCAGCCCAACTGGCTTGTGTCACTTCCCACAGCATTTCAGAGGACATTCCAGTTTGAAGAGTGCATTACTTTCAGCTTCTAGGGAAGCAGTGAAGACATCACTTGAAGCTGTCATTCTTGCTTTAAAGAATTTGGTCTCTAACCTTCCCCAATATTTCATTCTGCTCCTAAGAACCTGATACCTAACCAGCCTTTACTTGTGCTTATGAGAAATTAAAGCTGATATGCTTTAGAATAATGTGTGAACCTAAAAATATAGTGACCTGTCCAAAAGCATTACTCCAGCACTGGAAAATGTAGACAGTCTTTTTGAAGGTCTCAGTAAACATCAGTGGAAGCCCATGCAGGTTGCTTTGGAAAAACTCCTTGCTTTCTAGACTAAAGATCTGTTTCGCTAAAGTGAGTCTTGTATGCCATTTCTGAGACATCACGTTATCTTATTTTCCAAATTAAACCTTGGAAATTTATGCAAATACTGTTTGGAATTTGAGTATCAGCTTTTCTCATGACAATTTTGTAGGCCCTAAGTCTTAACCTATCTTGCATTTAGAGAGCCCTTCATGTGAAGAAGCTCCACACACTCATGCTTTCTCAGCCAGCGGTGAGTCTCTCAGTATATTAGTTCCATGGTTAGAAAGTCCTTTCTAGTACTTCCTTAATCATACCTGTAAATTCCACATCACCAACAGCTTTTAAAATCACATGTGCAGTAATCTATGTGTGTGCCTTAGCTTTGGAGAAAACAGGATGTGTATTGGGGAAGGATAACTATGGAAAGTGTAATCCGCCAGGACTGCCTTTGTAGGGTGCAAGTCGGTACAGCAGATTAATGAAGGACACATATAACCAAAACTCCCAGCTTGTGTTGGGAGGGCTCTTTCCAGTTAGGCAGGTGTTTGTTCATTTTGTTAGATCAGAGCTGCATTGCTTTTGATCCCAGTTTATTTTTCTTGCTAATGTATGGATTTATAGCATATATACAGGCATGCACACACATGCTCAAATTGTCAGAGTATGTTAGTGCTGACATTGTCGTGCTTATGAAAAGGGGAATTAAGCCATTATCCATGTCATACTGCTTGATGAAAGAGAAAGGTTCCTAATGCTGCATTGGCCCTGTGGATTAATAGAAAACTTTGCACCTGGAGTTACCACTTGAAGAGCTTTAATAGGTATTAATTTCAGCATCAGTTAGTAATATCTTACTTTTTAATATCCTCCTCTGTATTCTAGTAAAACAAAGCAATATCTTCCACCTCTACTTTCCAAGGACAGGAAATTGATATATGTCATTTCACGTAAGGAAATCAATGACCCTTTAAAGAGCTTGGCTCTGGGCATAGCCTGGAGGATGTTACTGTTGTCAAAGGCTTGGCTGGGGCCCTTTGATGAGCAGCTGGAACAATTCTCCAACAAGGTGCAGAAACAAAGAATGAATCTGAGTGCTATTCCAAAGAGGATTAGGGGTTAATGTGCATTTCATTCTTACTTGTATGTACAGAGCCAAATCGTGTGCTGGCATGCATTGGCTTATCTCCTTTGGAGCTGTGCCAGGTTACACAAACATACTGTTTGACTCAGTATTGCCCTACACTAAAGAGAATAGAAGAGATGCCGGGCGGTATCACTGCTGGTGCCTGAGACATGCTTTCTGTGCAGCAGAATCGAAATAAATTCAAATCAGGGAGCAGATTTTGAAGCTATCTTTCAGCTTTCAAAGTGCAGCTTGAAAAAACAGGCTTTTGTCTATGCTGCTTGTTGCTTACATCAGGCTCTTTTGAAATGCTGTGTAATACCCCTGGTAAAACTGCTTAGAACAAATTTACTTTGGCTGTGACTTCTTTGGTGCACATGTGGGAAGAGCTGCTGAGAGAAGGGAGAGGTGTGAATATTTAGAATAGAATCAAAGAATCATCGAATAGTTAGGGTTGGAAAGGACCTTAAGATCATCCAGTTCCAACCCCCTGCCATGGGCAGGGACACCTCACACTAA
>WYDI02025930.1:0-39485 GCA_009867235.2 Psittacus erithacus | reverse complement strand
CTGTTGGTGAGCACGAGGTCAAGCATGGCACCTCTCCTTGTCGGCTCCTCTATTACTTGCAGAAGGAAGTTGTCTTCTACACAATCGAGGAACCTCCTGGATTGCTTGTGCTGGGCCGTACAGTCCCTCCAACAGATATCAGGGTGGTTGAAGTCCTCCATGAGAACAAGGGCCTGCGAGCGTGAGGCTGTTCCTATCTGTCTATGGAGTGCTTCATCCACAGAGTCCTCTTGATCAGGCAGTTTGCAACAGATCCCCACAGTAATGCCTCCCATCGCTGTTCTCCCTTTAACCCTGAGCCACAAACTCTCTATTGTCTGCTGACCTGTCCCCAGACAGAGTTCCATACTCTCCAGCCTATCCCAAACATAACTGGCAACTCCCCCTCCCTGCCTGCCAGGCCTGTCTTTTCTAAAGAGCCTGTAACCTTCCATTCCAACACTGCAGTCATAGAAGCCATCCCACCATGTTTCTGTGATGCTTGTAATCTGTTCTAGAATCCTTTGTGATTAGCAATGGTAAATACCAGAGCTGTTCTGCTGCCTTCATAACTAAAATCCAGTCTGACTCTGCTATAGAATAATGTAATTTCATCCAGAAGTATATAAATATATAAAGAGGAAAACAGTAATAGGGACAGATAAAATTTTCATTCCTGTAGTAGAAGGATTAGGTGGTTTATTGCTATATTGTAGTGAGACAAAAGGTCTCATTGAGGACTACTGGATTTCACATGGCTTTATTATAGCATTTAAAATGTGTTATATATATTATTATATTATATTCTGGTAATGATTTGTTAGGTAGAAGATTGAGTTCATTATCTTTCCACAATACTGCAGGATGAAGCTGAATTCAAAATATGATAAAGTTGTTAAATAAAAGACAGGAAAATAAAAGAAGTGGAGCAAGATGGGGTTTTGATCATTAAAAAAAAAGTTCAGGTATAATGGATCATTGTTCAGTGTCAGACTAATGACTCTCTGTGAAAGAGAGGAGGAAAAGAGAAAAATTCATCAGATATGAACAGAAATAATTAACTGCTTTTCTTTCTGTCCTGTCTTGGTCGTGGAAGCTGACATTCCAATTAGCAGCTATAGTATACAAACGAACTCTCCTGGTTTTGAAAGGAGGTTTTGTTAAAGCACTATGAATTTGAGGAAAGATGCCATGACGATATTTCTGTAGAAACCAAGGAAGAATAGATTTTGCCCATACAAACTGATTCCATTCATCTAGCCGGATATCTTATTAAAATAGTTTGCAGTCACAAATGATCACGATAACTGAAATGGAAGATAGGTAGGTCCTGAAAAAGGCAATGGAGGAGACAAATTAGATATTTGGAAGGTGTTCTATAGCTATGAAATGACAGGCAGTTATTTGCTGTAAAATTGGAGGGTTTTGAGGATATATAATTATTTTCTAATACATTAAAGGAGGAAGTTGCACCTATCTTCTTCTCCTAGTCAGCAAGGCAGACAAACACATATGTAACTATATATGCATGCAAGTGACACCATGGATGACTAGATTGATGGGTTTAAGTTTATTGGTTTAAAGTTAAGCATGTATGTAAATACCTCTTGAACTTTATTGGATCAGCAATCATTAAAATTTTATTTCAAAAGAATGTTTCTTCTAGTCTGTTTATACTGGTCTTAGTATAAATCTTACTGAGATCAATTTCTGATTTTAAAGATTAAGCATATGCCTATTCATATATTTGATGCATAATTTAAAATCTTATAGTAGTTTTTTGCATGTGTAGATAACTAACAGTAGTTCATACATGACAGAGGAAGATGTTATTTCATTGTTTTATTCAGTGCTGTATTCAGATCATGGGGTCTTTTTTCACATTATCTATAAGCTATAGCAAGAAAACATTATACAAATATGACTTTGTGCATATCATATCTTGAGTATTTGCAAATAACTTGCTTTAGCCACGTCTGCTTCTTCAAGGTAAGGAACTTCGCTGCTGGACAGCAGTGAAAAGAGTGTCATGAACCAAAGGTGACCTGTCCTGTAAAGAATGAGAGCATGCTTCCCCTCAGTGAATGTTGTTTTATAGTTGCACATTTGTTTACTATAGAATGCTTTTAGGGTATAACAGAACACGAGTAAATTTTTTCCTAAAACTGTCATTTTGAAGAATGGTCAAACCCCAATATCCCTTTGTGCTAATCTCAACTTGCCTGAGAACTCACAGCCTATGTTTTTGACAGCAAGTATGACCCAAATCAAGCAAGTAAGTGTTATGGAAATGAATTGGAAGGAGCACTTGGGAACAAAGCAGGGAAAATTTAGTACAGAAGCAGAAGCCAGGATGCTTGGTCTTAAAGATGCAGCTTTTCATACTGTTTATCATGCAGGACATCCAACATACTTGCAGTTCTCTCTGTTTGATATTTGCTTTTCAAGGCTGGAAGAGAACTATGAGATTGCCGAAGGTGTATGCATTCCTCGAAGTGCTCTCTACATGCATTACTTGGACTTCTGTGAGAAAAATGACACGCAACCTGTTAATGCTGCCAGCTTTGGGAAGGTGAGTCTAAACAGCAGTATGAAGCCTTGAGCTCCCACCTGGTTCAGGTGAGTTTGGATTACTGAAAAGAATTAGATCATCATTTACCATTGGAGATAAAGGTGTATAAATGGAATCTTCTGTATTCAAGTTATTGGGAAAAGGCTAAGGTTTTAAGTATTTTTATGGTTGGGATAATGTCTAATCATGACTAAGCTCCAGAATACACTATTTTTTTTGATGACTTCAGTCCCCAGCCTAGCTGATGTGTGCAATGGAATGCAATATTGGCAGCTTGGAAGTTGAATACAAGCTGGTGTAAACACATCTGCATTGTGACCTGCACTGCATTAACAAATACATACTTTTTAAAAATAGAAGAGTAAAATATCAATAATTAAATTCTGGAGCCTGTCTATGCTATTCTTGTAAGCATGATATGGAAATCCCAGAATTAATGATACCAGCTCACACTGGCAAATTCACACAGTGGAGCACAATGCCTCCAGATGTGAAAGTCCAGAAAGCATATAATGCTGTCTGTGTGACACTGCAAGTACAAGCTGCCAAGTTATCTTTGCACTGTGATTCCTCATGCTTCCACTTTCCAGTCCAGCTCTAGTAAGAGCCAGTGCAGTCAATTCCAGACTCATGGCAGAGATGCACTCTTAGCAAAGATGCAGCTGTGCATTGTGCAGATGTGAGCAGCAAAGCTCTTATGTTTGTACACCACTAGCAGACATTAATGACTGGATAGGATGTTCCATAAGTAAGTATGAACGAAATTGTTTGTTGTACATATTATTGCTACCAAGTAGTACGTATAGTGGCAAGGTGTAATTTAGGAACAGTGAAAACAAGAAATAGATTTCATTCAGGCTAACACATTTGGATCGTTGGCAGAATTTACAGGATGCTACTTTTGCTGCTGCTAAAAACTTCTGTAAATTGCAAGGTGTAAATATTCTGAAATTATTGGATCAGAGCACAGATCTGTCAGAGTCTTCACCTATTCTCAGTATATGGCAGTCTTGTTACAGTGTACATTATTCTGTCCTCCTTTTCCCCTGACCCTTGTAAATATACCTGTTCATTTGTAGGAGCAGCTTGATCTAGCAGGTCAGGTACAGTGTCTGCCATCCAAAAGTCATGGCATTCCAATCTGGTTTCCATGTGCTGTGGTCCAAGTATTTTCCCCTTGCTTGCAATGAAGCTCTGAAGTAGTGATGAATTAATTTTTTCCGCTCTTTGTTTATGGAGAAGAAACCATACAGAGTCATCCTAGTAGTGAAAAAGCTAGCGTTTTGTGTGGCCATTACTTTTGAGTCTGGGAGCTGACACTTCTGCAGAGGTGTGTCCAGGAGCCTCAGACAATGCTGGCACAAATATTGAAGTGAAACGGGCTTCTGCATCCGCGGAACCTGGAGCAGATCCTGGTTATTCTTTTCAACCTATTATTGCAAAGAAAGTGTACTGCACAGTCCTGAAGATCTGTAAGGCAGACCCTCATTCAATCAATAGTTTGCAGTCAGCTTCTCTTTAGGAGCAGGTACGCAGATGAAGTTTTAGCTTGGAGTTGTTATCATCTGACTTAAATACCATATTGGCAACATGTGCTGCATGAATGCCTTGGAGGCAGTGCAGTGAAATAGGTGCTATTCGAGGGGTTCTGCACTTAGTTGCTGAAACAGAGACTGCAGACATGTTTGTCCTCTTTAGGAATCATCAGAAACCCTGCAGCTGTCATCTCCTTCAGAGAAAGGAGCTAGTTGTTCTGTGAAATTGTAGACAGTTCTCCTTTCAGTAAACCACATTGAATTTATGATTCATCTTTGAACTTTAGCTCTGTGGGCAACGTTAAGCATTTAAGCTTTTTCTTTACCAAACTGGTAGTTTTTAGAAAGAGACATGGAGTTCAGCACATTAAAGCAATCTGTAATAAGTAACATCCTAATGTACTGCTACCTACTCGGTTACATCTCCGTTATCAGAACAGTGTTGCTTTCCCTTCTAAGAATAGCAATGAAGACATATGGAGAGACATATGAAACTTGTCTGAAAGTGATCTCTCCAGATTAAGGCTTTGTAGGCAATGCTTCAGCCTATGTTTACTACTTAAGCCTGAAGTAAGTCAAATGTATCCACAACAAAGCATGGCATGGAGAACAGACAAGCTGTTCGTCAACGGCTGAACTAATGGATCTTGTTTTCTACCATCTTTGATGCTCTCTAAATCCATAGCCTTACCTAAATCTTATATAATATCTGCATGTTTCCCTGCAGTAGTTCAATTATTTCCAGGTCCTAGTCACTACATTAAGGTCTTGATTCTTTCAGTTTTCTGACGCATCTGCTGCACCTTCTTTCTACATTACTTTCAGATTCCTTCAAGTCTCTCTGCCTATTTGCCTGCCTATTTTTCTCTCTTCTCCCCACATGCCAACAGTTGGGCAAGAAGCAGCACAAGTGGTTGCTGGTTCAGAGCAATTAAAGTGTTGACTAGCTGTCTCATGCTCATGGTTGTCCAGTCAGGCAGTGCCAAATGGCTCACTTAAAGCCTGAGCTTTCTTCCCTGTCTTCTCAGTTTTAACTAAGCTCTCCTTACTATCCAGCCAGTGCTTTCTATTAAACTTCTAGAACATGCACTGGATCCCAGATGTTTGGTTATATTAGATTAGTGAAACACAAAATGGTCTGGGAGGTGGAGATTAACAGAGACAGTAATATTTCATAGACTGCTTCCTGAGGAAACCAGGCTAATAGCAACAAAAGTAAGAAGAGGAAAGGACACAATCACTCGGTAGATAAACACCTTTTTAAAAGCAGCTGCTTAAAGTACATACAAACCAAAGAAGACTCATATGGTTATTAATGTGATATATTCTTATATGACAAAGGCAGCTGTACCTTTAATGTGATAGCTAAGATTTAAGTGCTTTACTCACCCAATTAATAACTGAAAATTACATGCAGTTTTGTTGATACTAGCATTTGCCAATCTGCTGTGCTACCTAGTCTGTCATTACAGAACTGTTTTCCTGCCTGCAAAAGACAGGACCCAGCACTTTTTTACCCATATACTTTAACTAAGCAGTGGCTTGGAAGGGCCCTGTGTTTGCTGGATACAGCTCAGCATCAGCAAGTGAAGACTCCAGTGTTAAACTCCTGCTCTTACTGAGGCAGCAAAGCATGTTGTATTCAATGGGATCATGACTTCATCCAGAAGTGAAGCAGAATAAGTAAAAACATTCCTCTCAACCAGTGAGAAGACAGGGAAGCACGGCGAGGAGCGGTGGGTATGTCACTGAGTTGTTAACAATAAAATGTTGCATATAAGGAAAAGCTTTCTCACAGTGAACATGTTTAGTCTGTGAGTTAGTCTTCAGGCAGAAGGAATGAAAGCCTTCTTGATGAAGTCACTTAAAAAAGTTGGCAACCCTGTGCCCCTTATCCCTGTGCTGCAAATTCCCTGGGCTCTGCTCCGGGACCCTGTGGTCTTCGAGAGCAGTTTAGGGCATTTCCAACTGGAACTTCGGCCACTGCCTGCAGCAAGGAGGCCTGAGCAGGTATATGTTTGGGGTTTTTTTCTGAGCAACATGCTGACATAAAATACCAGTGATAATTCATACATCGAGCTAGGAATTATGGTGGATGAAGGCTCCAAGTCATTATTCTCACCGTGTCTATTTGCAAAAGCCAAATCATTCTGAATTGGATCCTTCACTGAATCAAAGAAAAAGCAGGAATGTGCTGGGCATTTCCAAACCTCTCAGTAGTTATTGCATATGGATGGATGCCATAAGGCTTATTAGTTCTTTTCTCGCTCTAGCATGTAACCCAGCTGTTCAGGTGGGTTGGCAGGTCTTTGAGCTTCCTTTTCACTTTTATTTCCAACACTGATTTTTGTTCATGTTTGTTTTGTAACCCGGTATGAACCTTATTTTCTTAAGCCCCTTGGAGGTGTAATCTTCCTCCTCCACACAGGTTTCCCCTATCCTCCACCTCCTCAGTTCACTGCTTTAAATTTACTGTGTAGTTCTAAGTCACTTCCCCGACCCTGCCATATCCCTCATACAGAACACCTAGCTTCTCACGGCGCAACCTCTTCTGTGGCCCCATGAAGTGCTCTTCCCAGAACTCTCATATGCCCCCTGGAGGTTAAATACTTTCCTCTTTTGTTTTCCCTTTTTTAATTTTTGTGCTTTCCCGCCATGCCTTTTGACAAACAATAATAAATTGGTATTTGAAAAGGAAAACGAAGGAGGCTGACACTTTTCAGCCTGCTTTTCCCTCAGCCTGAGGTCCATTTACGCGCTTCTGGCAGAACAAGGAGGTCTAACAGGGATGCATGCTCATGCAAATTTTAGAGCCTATTTGTTGCTCCCTGACTGGCTTTGCTGTACGTAAAAATTAGACTCAGATAAATTTATTTCACTAAATACAGAAGGGTAAAGCCCACAACAGATTTCTAGTATTGGCTAGGAAAGAGATCTTTTACATTTTTGACCAATATTTCCACCCTGTTTCCAAAAAAAATGGGCTGAGACCCAGTTAAACCAGCAGAAAAGTGTTTTCTTTCCAACAGTTTTCTTTGCTCCAGGGAGGTACAAGCTGTACTAGCCAGAGTCCTCTTTTATCGCTAAGCACTGTCTCTATGCCCACGAGTTTTGCCAGCAGGGCTGCTCCTCTGAGCATGATTAGCATAAATAAGATTTACAGTTTCATGCTATCATACTTTATATATTTAATGTTTAAAAAGGACAGACAAGTAGCCTTATTGAAACCTTTTTGATAATGGTATTACAATGTGATTGCATTCTGGTTTGTCTTTGTACTGAAAGGCACACCTCTAGAAATTGCCTGCTCTGCATAAGGAGGTACTTCTCTTGAACGCGTGGGGATTTTTCCTTTGCTTTCCATTTGCTTCTTAAGTAGCCTCCATAGTAGTGGTGCAGCAAAGCCAAATTTACTCTTAGTGCTCTCTTCTGGTAGACTAAAGCAGCACTTGCTTTATATGAACAATTGCTACACATGGGATTCTTTTCTTGTTAGAATTTTTTTTTCTCGTCACTATAGAAAAGAACTGGGGGCAAAATTCAACCTAAAGCTGAGGACATGGTTTCTGTTCTTGCATGGAAGGACCATATCAGTCTGTCAGCGCTATCCAAGCAGTCCCTGCTTCTTCTTCATCCCTTTTTAACAGCTGAGGCTCCTGATAGAAGGACAGTTAACACCAACGTGGCTTTTCTTTCAGATCCAGAATCTTCTAAGCTCCTCTGAGGAGGCCATAACACCAATGCCACAGAAGCAAGCAGTCACGCTGGTGTGAGGAGTGAGAGCTCCACAGTGTAGTCAGAAAGGTCCTTGCACCCTTGGCTCTGCTTCACTAATTTCTTGTATTATTGCTGACTATTGGCCTTTTCTCCTTGAGCTTGGGGAGTAAGAAAACCAGCTGAGACACCACAGTTTCTTTGGAGTGACTTTTCCTTTCCCAATGATTTGCTTTCTAGCAAAGTGATTTTTGCTGGCATCTGGCTTCTAGTTAGGTCTTCAGCATGAAGTAGAGTGGCCTCTGGGCTGCTTTACCACATGCCTTGTCAACACATCCCAGAGGCTGTTCTTACAGCACAGGGTCTGCCAGAGTGCAGGGATCCTGGCGCTCAGCCTTTTCCCACAGATATGCTGGGTGACGGCAGTAAGCATGCTGGCACCAGCACAGAGCAGGGGGAGCTGTGCAGGGTTTTAGATCTGCTTGGCTTCAGCAAGTCAGCACTGAAAGTGGCTGCAGCTCAGCTAAGCATCTGAGTCAGAGCATTTGATGCTTGCATCTTTTGTTGGGATGCAGCAATCTGTTTGATCTTGCCTTAGGCTGAGTTCCATCTGGCCAGATGAGATGCTGAAGGAGGATATTGTTGTGTGTAGATGAATCTGAGAAGAGGTCTCACAAGCTTCACTAAAGGGTCCAGTTCAGTTGGAGCTCCTCACAGATCCTAATCTCCACAGCAGGCAGAATTGGGCACAGGCATTAGGGAGAGTGCTAGAGGCTTTTCTCAGATGAATCAGTGATAGAAACAAGTTCTTATCCTATAGCCAGACCATGTCCTGTTCCACAAAATTATGACAGTGAGTGGAGAGAAATGGGAAGGTTATTGAATCTAAACAGAAAACAGATCTGGAGTCAAGAATACTGTACGGTCTTCTGTACAGTACACTACAGTCTTCTCTCCTGGGCCATGCAAGTAAATGAGCAAGGATCAGAGAGGGTATAGATACAGCCATACGTCTTCTTTTCTTTGCACAGTTTGGTGGATTTGGGGGACAGAAATGCTATTTTCATAGAATCATAGAATGGTTAGAGTTGGAAGGCACCTTAAAGATCATCTAGTTCCAACCCTCCTGCCATGGGCAGGGACATCATTTTGCAATGGACTAATTTGATTATGCTATTTCTTATTAGCGGATGCTTCTTGGGCATAGCTTTCTTGACCTTTTCTTCAAGGTAATGTGGTGTAAGGCCAGCCCCAAGCCATCTTTGAGCCCAAAGGTACTTGTTAACGCAGATGTTAATAGTAATAGACTGTCTCAGGGCATGATTCAGCTGGAGTAGTACCAGGCCAAAGATGAATGAGCCTGAAGATCCTATTTATCATTTAAGCACACTTATCATAAGTTGTGGATATCAGCACTGTTTATGTTTCACAGCAGTGAATAAGGAGAGCATACTGTGTGGGAGTATGGTTGTATTTGCCATTACTGATTTCTTTCCAGCTGCCATGGCAAAGAAGTTTAAGGCTAAAAGAACACAACAGAACTTAGTAAATAAGCACAGGCCTTCTGTGCCTGACTTTATAGAAAAAATGCATGATCTCTAGATAAGGGTTTTGAAATCTGAGTTGAGATAAATAGAGCCAGGCCCCCATATGAATAATGGTTATTAGAGGAAAGACAATTTATTCCCCTATATTTAGAATCTCTTTCAAACCTCCTCGAACTACAGAGCGCAGAGCCTGAAATCTGTTTCTCATTCTGGCAGAGTTGTGGCTGCCCCGTCCCTGGCAGTGTTCAAGGCCAGACTGGACAGGGCTTGGAGCAACCTGGTCTAGTGGAAGGTGTCCCTGCCTGTGACAGGGAGGTCGGAACTGGATGAGATTTAAGGTCCCTTCCAACCCAAACCATTCTATGAATGATTCTATGAAGACAGATCTGTAAGATGCTTTATAGCATGGTTTTGGGGTTGGTTTTTTTCCCTAATTTGTTTTGGTATCTCATATCATAGGAGATGCAACAACTGGAAACAAATTTCACAGTTCGATAGTAAACGCAATGAGGAATGATGGGATGAAGGCAAAATAGACAATAGATTCTTCATTTTAAAGTTGCAGCTGGCCCTGGTTGTGCTGGAGATGTGAGGAGAGATTCAGTAGTAGAAATTACAGCTGGCAGTAATCAGGATAAAGAAACGCACCTTTGCAGCCATTTGTGGGTAACAGAACAGCTCCTGCAGTTAGCCATATCTAAGGTTAATAGATTGTGCAGATTAAAATGCAGACCTTTACAGAGCAAGTGCATTTTTCTAGGTGTTGCTTATGAAGCTTTCTGCATTTTGCATGGATGCTCAAGTAACTTGTTTATTTTTTGTTGCATTATTTTAAGAACAACCAATAATACAAGCAACGAGATATTTAATTCAAGTTTATTCAGACACCTCTACTAGATTTAAAAACCAAAAAGGGATATAAATTGTTAGCTCCAAGATCCGTGCAATATATGTTCAATGTTGTACTCCCCATGTTATAATCTCAATATAAGAGAATATGAGAAGACTTTTCTTTCCTGTGTTCACTTTGGCTGCCCCATACATTCAGAAAGGAAAGGCCTGTCAGAAAGAAAAAGGTCCCCTTATGCTCCACCTGCATAGGTGTTCCTAACACCAGGTATCAGGAATGTCTGCAAGAGGGTTATGCTGATGTGGGTCTACTAGTCCCCTGAAAACATATAAACTATATATATGCTTTATAACATAATGACTTCTATTTGGCTCTTATGTATACAGTAGGTAATCACCAAAAAACTCTATGGATTTGCACAAAGGCAGTTCTTAATTTTTTTTAATCAAAAAAGGTATGAGATCTTGTGTAGGCAGAAGGCAAGATCAGATCTTGAGCAGGACTCAGAAGAAAGAGAGGGAAAACACAACTAAAGTTTAGTAACTGAGAAAGAAATTAAAGGAGCATTGGCTTCTGAGGGTAATATAGAAGGGACAGAAGTTATTTGCACATGAAACTCCTGGTCTACATCTGTCTCAAAACCAAAAAGCCAAGCAGCATAAAATAATGTCTAACAGTCAAAACTGCCGCATAATTTAGGTGGAATTTTACTTGGAAAAAAAGTAAAACCTGTACCTTTTTACTTAGCATATCTCCCAGGGCAGCTGGATTTGTGGTTACTTTGGAGAAGTATGAGATGAAATTTCAGTCCCATTGAAGGACAATGGTAAAAAGCCTGTCCTCTCCAAAATTCCCCTGGATACCACCCATGAGATCTTTTTACCACTGCTTCTGTTGAGAAGCCAACGCTGCTGTGAGAACAGGGACTGGGCTCCATTCAGAAAGCAGCTCAAACTGCGTGGTCTGGTCCTGATTCATTTGATTGTGCAACCCCATTGCAGTGATGAATGGAAAATGATCCAGCTTGGTTTTCAGATCCAAACCTGAATTTTCATGTCTGACAGCTAGGGGCTCCTTTCCTTCCCCACCCAGCTGTAAAATTAACTCATTTCGTCTGTAGGTCGTTAAAAGTTAATAAATTGGAGCATAATGATGATGTATTTTGTGGGGTGACTTTTCAGGCTGAAGGTATGATTTTAAAGATCAGCATTTCGGGCCCTCTGTTTTTGCCATTGATTTCAGCACACAGTGAACTCTACTTTGTCCTGCCTGATCTGGCTTCGTCTCTCTTTTTGGGGAAACCTCACTCCCTTTGGTAATATCATTGCACAGGGATTTGCATAAATGTAGCTGAATATAAACATTCATATGAACAGCTAGTTCATTTAGTACTTGACTTGTTTTATTCCAAACATGCTTATGCTCATGGATTTATTCCAAACCCATGCTCATGTGTACGAGCACCCATGCATGGTATGCCACGTTATACATATTTTACATATGCAGCATTAGATCAAAAGTCCTGACTTTTTTTTCCAAAGGTTTGCTAGATTATTGTCTTTTTCTTTAAATTATTGGTATAGAATATTTGAAGTGATGAATACTTTTCAGCTGCATTCTGAAAGGTGTTTTTCATTGTTTAAAATGTGTTGGATTTAAAAAAGAAACAAAGAAAAGAAAAAGGGATCATCTGATCAACTGCTCCATAATTCTTCTCTTTTGCCTGATCACCTCTGCCCTGGTATGTAGAAATTGGCTGATTTATTTAAATCCCAGGAACTCCCATGGCATATGGTTCATAAAGTAGCATTTACCGTGTGCATTGCAACACTTCATCACTACCAGAAAGACTTGAAGGTATTATGGGTTTATGCTGTTTCAAAAGAAAAAATAAGGTAAAAGTATCTCTAATACTAAGAATTACTTTTGGTTCTACTGCTGTAAAATCAAATTTTGGAGAGGAATAGTATTTTCTGAATGACAACTAGCACCAAAAAAGGAGAAAATATTTACTTTTTAAATCCCCTAACCCAAAACTCTCATCCTCAGAAAGAAGTTCTTCAACACTGCCTTTTTTCCCACAGCCTTGTGGAGCCCCCAACCCTGTCTGCAGAAAATGAAAGGGAGAGGGGTGGGATTAATGTGTAATTAAAGGGAATTTGGAAGGCTGAGATGTTGCGGAATGTTAGATCAGTAGCTGGAACAGCATGTGGTGTTCTTTAGGCAGGCTTCATTGAATCCATACAAAAAAAGAAAGAAGGGCTGCTTGCCTGTCTGCTCATTTATCAAACAGCTAGGCTGAACTTTCACAGCTCCACAAAAGTGTTTTACTGTTTGCTGAAGTTTTGCTCCAGAAATTAAAGCTGAACAACCTAGAGACTCTGAGTCTATGCTGCGTTTCTGACATCAGCCACGCTGTGCAAAGCTCTTGGAAACCAACACAGGTCGATTTTTACATGATACAAGGAGAGGATGAGGCACATTTGCTAAAAAAAAAAAATAAAAAGAAAATAAAAATACCAAAGAAATGGTCAAATATGTGACATTGTAATGTCTTTATTTATATAGCACCTTTTGATCCAAATACATGTTCCAGAGCTTTCAGTCATCAACCAGGATTAAATATTTAGCACAGTGCAAAATGGCTACCTGAGAAAAAAATCCATATTATTTAATCAATTTTAATTGACGTTTTCTTCTAGTTAAACAGTTATATTTCTTCTTGCATGCCTGTTTTCCTTTAATGTTGATGTGTGCCCCAAAGAGTAAACATGTACCAATTTATTTGATGAAAATATAATTAAAATGGATTTTAAATTTTAAAAGGAAGAAATTCCTTTTGCAAGTGAATCTTCAAGGCTTACTGAAATCTTTCTTGCATGACTGTTCTGCCAGAAGAGCTTTCCTCCTACTGCAGATCACACTGAGAATCAGGTTCAATCCTGTGAGATACTGAGCCCCGCAGATCTTTTTCATCTGTACTAGTCTGCTTGTCAGAGGCTCTGATTAGTGAAGGCACAATCTGCATCCATTAATCCATTTTCTTAAATGCATCTGGCACTAAAGAAGTTTTGGTTTACAGTAGCAATGTTCTTTTAATCTCTGCTGACAGACTAGAGTCCAGATTCTTGATGATACCCTGCTGTTTCAGAGATGCACTTGTTTTCCACAGAGGATAAATTGATTACAAGTTCTCTTTACAAATGCAACAGTGAGTCTTCCCTGGTAGAAGTGTTGCCCTTGTCAAATACCAAAATCTACTCAGTGAATCATCTTTTAGGAAAAAGAGTGTTTAATGGCAGGATTGTGAAGGTCTTTAGAGAACTGTAGCCTCCAACACTCTCAAAAGGAGATTTTCCTGTATTTGCAGCAAACCCAAGTTTGCTGATCCTGCAAACTGACCTAAATAAATAGTAAGCAAATTCTAAGCATAATCCTTCTTAGTTTAGGGGCAGAACTGACCTTAGATTTTTAAGGAAATTTATTCTACTCCAGTAATTTTTGAATTTTTTTATGTAATATAATTGTAGATAATGGAATTATACTGAATTTTAAAGTCTTTCCCCTTTTTCAGTTGTGGAAAAAAACCCCAGCTTTATTTCTGATTTCTCCTGTCGTGTATTTTGTTGACGTTGCAATACAGTTTTTCTGCTATTCTGCCTTAGCAGTCTATATTGACTACTAGTAAGTGTGCTTTTCATTTTTCCTAATATTATTTCTATTTATTTGCAGATAATAAGGCAACAGTTTCCACAGCTAACAACAAGAAGACTTGGAACCAGAGGCCAATCAAAGTAAGCAGTGTATGGTATTATTGTCATCTCACACAGGGCCCCATCTGGCTCTGGCTTTACTGAATAGAACAGTATCAGATGAGGGAATAATTTGTCCACTTGGGGACTTAAACACCAACTTTGATGGAGGTTCCGTTGTAGCCTTTACATTGTCTTATTGATTCAGTGGTGATCCTGCAAAGGTAGTCCAATGGAGGCCTTTTACTGATTTCATCAGTGTTATTTTCCATATTGTTGCTACAAAGTCTTTCATCTCAACTCACTTTACACAATGTAAAGGACAATCACACCGAGGGGTAATGGAGCTACTGCTGGAGGCAGGGAATCACAGCTGGTTAACATCATGCTTCAGTTTAGAGGACAAGTAGCAGAACGTTGTCTGGAATTTAGGTAGCAACATACATTGGCCTAAGACGAAATTGTTTGCAAACCTGGATTTAGCCACCATTTTTCTTGTGTAAATGAAATCCAGTGTATTAATTTATTGCCTTACCCAAAAGAAGATACAGTTCATCCTAGTACCAGAATGAGAAATTGATTCAGAAAGAACAATGCACTTCCTGGGGTATTTGACTTTTTCCAGTTGTTGACAATATGTGATTCTACCAGTTTATAAAGAGGATACAGTGATGTTTTTATACTTCTTTTTCTGCTTGTGGACTCCATGAAAGTTTTCCAGTGGAGCTGAAGCTTTGGAGCTTTGGAGCTTTTAATGGCAAACATAAGCCCCCTAAAAAAATAAATTAGAAGTCTGCTTTTATTGGTTAGCTTTCAAAGAATCCTACAGGGTTGTCTAAGGGTAGCCCCTATATATCTAAAGTGGAAAACTATGGAGGGGAAATGAAAACCTGGGACAGTGTGTTTGCAAAATTTTGCTGGTAAAGTTTCTCTTTCAAAACAAAGCCCAGAAACACAGTATTGCTAAATGGTGAGAAATGAATATGCTATGAGAATTGAACATACATGCTAAAGACAGAATGACCCACTCTTTAAAGGAAAAAAGAAGAAATTGAGTTGCTAAAATAAATACCATTAAAATTAACTAACAAGTGGTCCGTGCCAAGCAGTATCTCTTTGATGGGACTAAATGTCCTTTCCTCCATCTTGAGCTTCTCCTGGATTATATAAATCAGCTTTCTTTGTCTAGACTAGCCATATTTTAGCAGCTAACCAAAGACTTAAAATCTCCTCCCAAATGCAAATGCAGAGCTACAGTAACATAACTCATAACAAAGGTACCAGAAATCTTTCAGGTGCAATTTCTGGGCTAGACCAATAGCATATGAGGAAAGCATGGCAGGTCCAGACCCAGAAAATCAGGATTCAGCACTGAATAGAAGTTGTGTGGAGATTCATAAAGATGGAGAGAAAGTGTGCACAAGTTGCTTTATGGAAACATTCGTATGAGAGTAACCATTGTCAGCCATCAAATCATTTTGACATTGGCTACAAGTTTGGTACTTGTCCTCCCCTTTAATGAAAGGAATGAGCACTGCTGTATTTCCAAACTGGAGCTCCTCCTACAGGTCCAGTTTGTCTGGAGTCTCCCCAAGGGGTAAGATGCTCTCGATTTGCTGACTGAAGGTGTCTTATGTCTCAAAGAATTATGTCTCTTTGCTCTCAATGAGGTTAGAAAATCAATGAGACTTAATATTTCTTGCATATTTCCCCCTAAACATATCTATCAGAGTGGCTTTCAGGTCACATACTCCTCCCATGCCACCTTTGCAATGGTTCTGCTCCCTATGTAGCAATAAGAAGGGGTTTCTGTAAAGCATGTTGGTTGTGCTCTACAAGATGCTTGGTCCCTGAGAGTCCCTGGTTACCCCTGTGAGGGAGATCATAGTGACTCAAATTTTGCAGCCTCATAAGTTATGAAATTAAGTTCTTCTGCTCCAAAAGAGGATGTCTACATCTTCGTCAGTGGTTAACACCCCAAGGGTTATAAATAGCATACAGAGGAGTCATTCTCATTGGATCCAATGAAAAGGATATATTGTACAAGAAGTATAAACACATACAGAGTACACGCACACTGTACTTCTTTACCATAAATACACTTCCTGCTGGATGCAGCACAGCTGTAACTGAGCTCTGGTTTTGTTTTCAGGAATATCTAACTGCATTCCAACTAAGTGTTACGTAAAGAAATTACTTTAGGCATTAACACTTCAGTCCCTTTATCACCAACTGTGGTGACCAATTTCTGCCAGTATGATTTTCATTCCACTTCCCTGCTACGGCCAAAGGAAATTTGGCCATAGAAGTGGTTAAGATTGTCTGACTTCACATTGTTCTGCCTTCAGTCTTTTAATAGCACTGCTGCCTTGTAACATTACTAAGTTCAGGGCTACAATGGTGCTATACTCTTGGTGATCAGTTCTGAGGCTTTCTTTTTTTGCAGCTGGGTTTATTGCTGCAAGCATGCAGCTGTTCTCTATCGCACTGAGCTTAAAAACAGTTCCACCACAGGTGAGCCATGAGAAGGCAGCTAAACATGAAAGCCAATTTCTTTCTGTAGTTTAGTTTGAAACTCTTCAACTATGTACACAAAAGGTTAGTTAAACTGATGGAAACTACATGTTGTAAAGGGAATTTTCTTTCTTTCTTTAAAGGAATGCTGCAGATACTGGATCCATGAGAGTAAAAAGCATTCTACTATTTACCACAAAAATTATTGTGTTGTCTGCATATTATTCTTCTACAAATCAAACTTTCAGGCCCTGTTTATTGAATTAGTTAGGGTTTTTTTTTCTGATATAAATACAGAGAAATGTTTGGAAAAGAATCTGTAAACTACATCAGTGAGTTTTTGCTATTTGGGATAGTAAAATTACTGAAGGAGAAGGGTATCCGGAAAACCTTTGGAGTTAATTTGGCTATTGCTGTCTATATGATTTTCAAGCTTCCTGGAAAACTTGGATTATTTAACACTTGTATTCAAGACAGCTTCTATTTTCAATGGACAATAAAGATCATCCTCAATGAGCATGGCAAGGGAACCACATCCTAGAAGTCTGCTTCAACTCCCCAGGCCTCCTTTCAGTCCATCTGTTCTGGTAGACAAGATTAGGGCTTCCAGCTCTTTGCCACCACTTTCTGCTGGAGATTATCAGAGGCACTGATCTGTGGGTAGATGACCCTGAGAGGAAAAAAGTCACCTGAGTTAAACTACTGTCACTTAGGTACTACGTTCTCACTGCTTTAATTGGTGACCTTTGTAAACTCAGTTGATTTTGTCTAAAGCAAACTCAAGTCCATTCAAGTGAACAGATCTGCTGGGAGTGCTCTGAAATCACTAACTGTCTGGGGAGTACAGCAAACATCTGGAGATGGCAACCTCTCCTGCCACCACAGTGGGATCCAAAAGACAGTCTCACCATGGCTTTTGATAGGCCGTAAAGAGAAAAATGAAAACTCATTGAAAATTCCCTCTGGGAATGCTGGGTGAATCAAAAGTACATGAGAAATACAACATTGTGATGCATTTTGTAATCATTAAAAATTGTTGCTTTGATGAAAGAGTTAGACTGGATAATCAGTGCTTCTATTAACACCTATAATAAAGTTAAGTTGCAGGACAGACTGTGCCATAAGGACACCAATCCATTCTTACAGCACAGCCACACTCTGTAATTCCCACTGTGGTCTGCATAGAGTTACAGTGTTGTGTAGTATTCCTTGCTGATCTAAACCCAGTGCTGATGCGAAGTTATGAAGCAAATAATTTGAACTGTGCATTTCCTACCATTCATTGCTTTCCAACATAAGCCTTTTTTCCCCTTTCTCTTTTCATTAAAGTGTTTTCAATTTTTGAAACATTTTCGATCAACTCATTCGCAATAAAGGCTCGTGGTTTTCAGGGATCAAACCAGCCCTCAACAGTCTGAGAATCAGGAGCTGGAATAACAACAGAAGGGCCAGTCCAGAGGGTCTGTACCTCTGCTTACTGCTAAACTAAAGGAGCAGCTGCATGGCAGAGCTCTGCCAACAAATAGCTTTAGGATGCTTTTTTTTTTTTAATAATAAAAAAAAAGAAAAAGCAAGTCCATTATTTTCCTGCCCTGCAACAGACTCAGCTTTATTAACTCTGAAGAGAGCTACTTTTACCAGAAGGAAAGATAATTGGAAGCCCAATATATTACCTCAGTGTTCTGCTACTGAATCAATGCTTATTAATAATGTATAAACTATTAAACAGTCTGTTTTGCTGTAGAAATCATTGGCATTATCAGTTTCTCTTACCCCCTTTTTTATTATTTACATTTCAAACAATCTGCTTTATAAAATATACTTCTGTATGTATCAGGTACCACTATTATGGAATTGCAGTGAAAGAGAACTCCCAGTATTATGATGTGATGTATTCTAAAAAAGGAGCAGCCTGGGTCAACGAAACAGGAAAAAAAGAAGTAACCAAACAGACAGTGGCATATTCACCACGATCCAAACTGGGAACATTGCTGCCAGAGTTTCCAAATGTCAAAGATCTAAATCTGCCAGCCAGTCTGCCAGAGGAGAAGGTAACAGTTTGGAAATCTTTTCTCAGCTTGTCTTGTGTTTTTTCCCCCTGTTCTGGATGAAAGATTTATCGAAAACATAAAGACTTTAAATCAGAGTAAGTTTAATAATGCTTTGACTTTATTTATGGGCAACTTAATTACTTCATATAATAGGAAGAAATGTCTTCCCTTAAAACAAGGAGCTGACGCTATAGCTGTGCAATATTTTTAAAGCTCATGCACACTTATTATTAAAGTTACATTACATATAGCACGTGAGGTTTGAGGGGAACTGTTTTTAAATATGTTATAGCTCTTTAATCTGTGAACACATTTGACAAACTGAAAATCAGTTCTGATGCTTCCATGAGCAGAGAGGGACTGAGTGCATTTCTTATCCTTACAGACTAGAAATTAAGAGAATCCTATCTGCATATATGACAAAAGTGCTCTGACTGCTCTTGGCTGAGCTTGCTAGTTTTCTGATGCTATTCACATGTGTAGTATCAATGTAAAGTGGACAAAAGAATAGGGTTTTATAGTTCTTTATGTCCTAATTAGGGCCACATTCTCGTCTTTGATCTCACTGAGGCTTTTTGCTCCTCTTATATTTGAAGAATCCCCATTGACATAGAAAAATCCATGAATTCAAAGGGAGAATTTACTTTTAAGAAGAAAACTCATCTGAAATCTAATCTAACTAGTCTAACTAGACTTTAACTGATTTCATTATTTTTGCAATTGTGCATAGGTAAGATAAAAAAAAACTTATTTTTTTGTTCTCTATATTCTGATATTTTTAAAAGCAGATTTCTTAAAGTAGAATGACCTTTTGTGTGTCTCCCTCTCATTCTTTTTCAGGTTTCTACCTTTATTATGATGTATAGAACTCATTGTCAAAGAATACTAGACACTGTAATAAGAGCAAACTTTGATGAGGTATGGTTAGAAACTACAGTTGTAGTTTAATGATATATAAGGTACTAATGGATCTGAGAGCTTATTTTGAATGTGATATTACAAACTTATGGTTTCGTGGTGGAAGATCCTTTTCATGAGTAATGAACAATGGCTATACTTGAGTATGTAAAGTGACCAGTAGTGTTAAATCTCACTTATAACACTGTGCAAGTTAGAGGAATGAAAGCAATGGGAATGTTTTTGTCTCTTCATTCTGAAGCCGGATTAAGGTAGCAATATCCCCTTACAAGATGCTGGACAATCCAGTTCTGACAACTCAAGAAGTATGACCATGACCACTTTACTAAGCTTTGAGTTGGGGCTGAGCTCTGTTTAAAGGAATCCTGAGTGTTCAACACAAACCTAGGGCAGATGCTCTGCTGGTCTATTAACAATGGTGCAGGGTGGTGGGGTGCCTACAAAATCCCAGATATCACAGAAAACTGTACTGAAATCTCTGATTGCTCAGCTCTACTCCAGTGAAGCTAGGAAGACACACAGAGCAGTTCATACCATCCATTAACTCATCCATCCATTCATACTATCCAGCAGCTCAGCAGTTGATACCATCCATTAGAAATGGATAAGGTTTGTACCTACCACATATTTAACTGAATTTGAGGGTTTTCTGGCAGTGCATGCAATTAGAGCTGAAAAATAAAGTATTACTGGAATGCAAGCAGGTTTAAATTACATGCAGAGAAGACTTCTAGTTCAGGAAAACAAATCTGTAGAGGTGCTGAGGGCCTGATGCAAATATGGCATCCAGGTCCTGGAAAAAAAAAAACAAAACAAAGGAAATGGGTCTTTTGATTCTGTCTTCTGCTTTTCTTCCTTTCAATGTTTAATTCTCACACTCTTTTGCTTTAAAGCTGAGAGTATTTTAAGTCATTGTACCCAATCTAGATGTTTCCATGTGAGAAATACGTGACACATATTTAGGAAATGTTGCTGAATGAGTGTCAGAATACTTCCTTAAGAACAGGATATTCTGTTTTATTAGGGAATGAGTTAGGATCAATGTTGGGGAAAGAGATGTGCAGCAACCATATATGAATGGCAAATATTCTTTGCTGCGCCTGTCCCGGTTACTTATTTCAGCGCAGACTGCATGCAGAAGGTTATCATATATGAATGCCAGTGTTCTGACTCCTCTAGAACTGACCATATCATTCACTGACTAATACCTTTACATCCTAAATGAAAATTTTCAGAGGTATGTTTTGCTGTGTCTGAAATCTCCTCCCCATTTTGTTTTTTGTCTCTCTACATTCTTTCTCCTCTTTCCTTCATAATGGAGGAAAGAAGAAATCCAAAAGTGTAGTGTTTCTTCCCAAAACAAAGACAGAAAATGGCATATTTACCTCTGTGAGCCATGTGCTATCCTTCTCTCCCTTCTTACACCAAGCACTAGACTGCATTCCTTTGTATACAGGGACAGAGAGCAAAGAGAGAGAAAAAGGCTTGACATGTGGAAGCCAAAGAGTTACACTCACCAGCCACTGATGGAAGGTAAAAATACGGTGGTTCTCATGGGTCTCTCTACTATAGCAGCACAAAGACACCCTGGCACCAACTCAGAGTGTCTCCTCACCCTTTGATTGATTATCCTATTGTGTGCTGCGTTACAGTATAAGCCTGCCTAGTTAAGGAATATGCCTTGTCTGGTTATACACCATCAGTCCACACCTGGGGTTGAAACAAATGCTATGTAAGCAGGATTGTTTAAAGAAAATGGTATTTGTGGCCTTTGATTATTTTAATTTAAACATCTCTGCTTCTTCTCGTGATTGCAGGTTCAAAGTTTTCTTCTGCACTTTTGGCAAGGAATGCCTCCTCATATGCTGCCTGTATTGGGTTCTTCAACTGTAGTGAATATAGTGGGAGTTTGTGATTCAATTCTGTACAAAGCAATTTCTGGAGTTTTGATGCCAACAGTACTACAAGCATTACCTGACAGGTCAGTATAGCTAGCAGCACTGACCACGTTTTAGGTCAGCTGTCTTTGCTGTATGTCTCCTCTAGAATGGCACCAGTTCTCAGAAAGCTACTTACTGCCACCAGTTTCCTTAGTTTAATTCACAATGTCAGTTCAAAGGAGTTGGAGACCTGATGTGTTCCTGAAGAAAAGTTTGGATTTTAACAAGACTTATATTGTGAAAAACTTGTTAATTTTTGTCTGATAAAGGATGCCACCTTCTTCTTGGTTTGTAACATCAAGATAATAGTTGTATCCCAGCTTTCAGGGAATGTCAGAAGTCTGCAGGCTGCAGAGTGCCACACTGTCTTCTGAACACTCAGACACTGTTCTGCTACTCTGGGATAACAACATAGCAGTATTCTGAATTACAGTGACAAGAGGAGCTGGCCTGGCTGCTCCTTTTGTTAATACTTACATGCATATTTAAGCATTGCAACCTAAGCATTTGTCTCTGTATACACTCTTGGAACCCTATTGTTATTCTGTTTGCCAGGAGTATAAAATGTGAACATCATGCTTGTGAAGTTTTGGACAAGCTGTTTTAACTTAAATACTATCCTATGAAGAAGAGATGCGTGTTTATTTTAAGATCACTTTAATAACATTAGGAAGCATTTGCCTCTTTTGTTTCAAAGCTAAATTTGCTTTTTCAATCCATGTAGCAGATCTCAGCTGTTCTCTTCCTACCTGGAGCTCATGTGAGTCCAAGAATTCTGGTTTATATAGGTAATGCAGGACAGAGATCAACAGTTCATAGCGAAGAGTGTAATCACTGAGCGCAGTCAACCTGTTTTACTCTTTGGTTTTCCTAATACGAGCATAAGGAAACTGATATTTTTCTAAATACATGTGTACACCGTTAGTATTTTTGACTGATGTGTTCCTGAGGTTGAGTAATTTATTAGCAATATTGCTCCAGGAGTTTCTTAATGGTGCTGTGTATGTGGCCCTCAAGATTTTAAAGGTGTCCTTAATCATGGTGAATGTTTTCAAGATGTTGTTCTGCTCTTCTGTGTGCACTGCGTGACGGCTAAAATACAGGCAAAGTGTTTTTTTCCACAAGAAACCTGTTATAAGCATGTGCTCTCCTTGATAAGATGTACATTTTTACAAGCTTTGCACCTCACACCCCCCCACATCTATTTCACTGGAAGGATTAAACAGAACAGCAGTCCTTTTCTCAAGCTGCTTAGTTCTTTCATAGCAAATAAGGAGAGACTTGAGTGTGAATATAGACTTTTGTAATGCATATAAAGGGCCAGATTGTGGCTATTAAGCCATAGCCTGCACTGGAGGGGGTGAAGAAGGGTCTCATTGCAATGGAAGCTCCTGAAGTAAATCTTGCTGACTCAGCCAGAATCCTCCGAGGGTCTTCCTGGGAACAAATATTGGCTGTCCAGAAAAGCCGCTTTTTAGAGGGTGCAGCAGTTGTCATCCATCCCCTGTCCTCTTAAGGTGTCTGTGTAGAGCAGAGCAGTTCTATGGCCATGTTTATTTTACCAGCTCTGTTCTCTGTGCAGTGTGTTAGGTGTACAAATAGAAGAAGCTGCATGGCTGAAAGAGGCAAAGCTCCCTGCATTTTTCCCCTCTTATTTGTGTACCTCTAGTATTGCTACAGGCAGTGCAGCTCAGCCGGGCAGAACTAACTCTTAGGGTCCCCTGCACAACACCCTGCAACTGTTCTTGGACACTTTATACCGAGCAATTCCAAGAAGGGCAGAATGAGCAGCCTACCAAGTTTAGCAGGAAATGATGGAGCAGTCAGGACAGGGTAGTAAGGGAGAAGAGAGAAATCTCATTTGTCTGGGAGAGTTCTTGTTCTGTGCAGATCTAAGCAGGCAGGTCCTGTTGCACCCTCACTTCCCCCATCTGTGTGGGCTTAGCCTGGAAATTCCTCCCCACCATCATCACTCACTTACTGGCTCCAGCCTGCAGCATGGCTGGTTGCTGCTTCACTTGTACATTCGTGTGTACATTTGTATAAATGTGGGCTCAGATGAGCTGAAACCCAAAGCTTGATCTATTGTCTTCTTTAAACAGTTGTGACTTTATATCTTTATGTTTGTATAGAGTGGGAATGATTTTATTTCAAGGGAAGAATACTGTTTGTAAGCATTAAAGCAGTGCAGTACAGAGAATTTCATTCTTTGTGAGGGTTTGAATGTTTTCCTTTTCCTGCAAATGTTTTCAGAAGTTTTTCTTCACACCTACAAACCAAAATATGTCAGTAACTGCATGATAGTGAGTTGTAAATAACTGACTCATAGTGTTCACATGTTCACAGATTTTATACCATAAAACACAGAGTAAACCTGTTCTGATCTAGTGATTTTTCAGTTTGACACAGGTGATCCGGAAGTTTGCAAAGCAACTGGATGAGTGGCTGAAAGTAGCTCTCCATGATTTACCAGAAAACCTACGAAACATCAAATTTGAATGTATGTATTACACAACATTTCTCCTATTAACCTGGGATGTATACAGTGCTTATTGATTTGAAATTAATTGGAAGTGAGACTAGTGTTCTTTTAGGAATTAAAACCTGTCAGCATTATAAATCTTGCATTCACTTACAGTCTCCGCTGGTTCATGAGAACCAATTTCATTTAGTGAAATGAGCCACCGCTCAAAAAGAGATGATTTGCTTTTTCTTTCTTGTGGATTCTGATAAGAAATTAATTTTGTTGATAGTAAGTAAGCATTAGTGATGATATTAGGCAAAGAAAATTATTAAACAAACCTTTAGGCTAGCACAATTTGAATACAGCTTGAGGCCCTCATTCAAAAAAGTGCCAGAGTTAAAAATGAAGGAGATCAAATTACCCTGTCACCACAGGAAAGGGCACTAGTCCTTTTCAGACATGCTTTGTAGATGCCTGCAGTGCACATCACCTATTGATAAAGCCTGCTTTATTTCACGGCTCTCAATTCTTTGCCTTTCATGAGCACTAAATTCCACACCACAAAGTTAAAGGGAAAAAAACCCCACCTAATTTAGGAGAAGGATTAACAATTTTGATCAGCGTGGAAAATTAGGTGTATATTTTACTGAGAACAGCCAGATTGTAAGTTGGAACAACTAATTTTAGGGGTTTTTTGCACTGTTTACTAATTTATTTTAAAAGCTACACAAAGTCAGAACTGAGACTATGCTTTATCACATCTTGTTCAGCTCAAAAGTACTGAGCATCTGAAACAGCAAAATCTTTTCCAATCTGATAGGGAGAGAGAAAGAGATGGACTATGCACTTTCTAGTCGTTCTCCATCTCTACGGCTTAACTGCCTCTGTGTAGAGTGCAGAGGGAAAACCTACTCTGTGGCTATGTCTAAGACTTGTTTGGATAGATCTGCAAGTCTTTGGTGATTTTAGTGTAAGGAAAAACTTGAGTGCATCCACCTTTTTCACGAGCCTTTGCTGCTTCTGCAATTGATCCCTGCTCATCAGAATTTGTGATAGTGTAGACAGCCAATGGAGGTACTGACAGGAGTAACTGCAAGCCTTGGTCATGTTTGCATTTCCCAAGTCACAGATTTCAGACAAAAGATGCGCAACACAACATTTTAAGTTCATTTTCCAAGCTTAGAAGATAATCTTAATGCAAGGTTCTTATCACATGGAAAGAGCTAAAATAAAGAGCAGACAACTGACAAGTACCTCCTGGGCATCTTACCCTGTAGCATATTAGTACATCATGTAATCTCTTTCAGAAACTCTGATCAAATTCTACTTGAAACTGTATCAGACTTTAGCTCCTCCTAGTCCAGTCAAAAGACACTTCCAAAACTTGTTTGCATTAACACTTGGAAACCTTTTTTAATTTCCACACATAATGTATCTATCATTATTTTATGCCCACTTGTTCTTGCGCCAACATTTTTCTTTCTATTAAATAGCTCTCTCTTGCCTTCAGTTCCTTTGTGTATCAAGATAAAATTTGCTATGCTGAACAAGCAAGGCTTTTCCATTGTCCTCTACATTTCTCTTGTCACCTCATTATTCACAGCATCTATAAATCTTTGCTGTAATACACCTCTGTAAAACTGATTGAACATCCAGATTTAAGGTTTTAGGTCAAGGTTTAAACACGATTAAATCTGGACTATTTGAATGAACTTTGTGTGGTTGTAATTGTATGCAAGAAACTGGATATATTTTTCTGGTCCTCGTTTTAATTTAGTAATTTCAGAAGCAATTTTCTTTATTTAGCAGAGTATGGAAATATGTATCTCTTTTTTCCTGCAGTGTCCAGAAGATTCTCACAAATACTCCGTCGTCAGACATCGCTAAATCATCTCTGCCAAGTAAATATCTCAGTTACTTAAGTTTGGTGAATGCCATTTTTACTGACTTGTGAAATAATTTAATGAATTGCTAGGCTGGACTTTACTCAAAGAGGAAGAGACCATGTTTAGCAGTCTGTCTCCAGTATTTATTGTGACAACCTTCACAAAATCAAGAAGTAATCAGCAAAAAAGACTTTTCTAGACAACTGGAAACCCCTGATTATTAAATTCTGCAGGGTACTTTTATGAAATAAAATTACTATTTGATTTGAATAGATGGTTCATTTCCAGGCACTAAATGAAACACATTCAATTGATTTCACAGCAGGTAGTATTATTAGTAGGCCAATTGCAAAGTAAGAAAAATTTCTATATGCCTGACAAGAAATTCAAAGCCTAATTGTATATTATAAATCATGCAAATTAGTAAAAACACAAACAGTTGAACTGCTGAGGTTTTAAACAGAAATAGTCTTGCAATCATAGCAAGTGAATATAAAACCTACTCTGAAGTGTTTGTTTTTCAGCGATTAGTTTAGATCACAATTACCTACTAAAAAGTCATGAGGCCAAATTCTGTGTAGTATAAAAAGGGGGAGAATGTAGTAAGTTAATGAATGTTTCTCCCTTGTGTTAGAGCAGACAGTCTGTTTTCTCTGTCACACTGAAAGCTCCACTTTTGGAAGGTGTATCCAGCACCCCTGTGAGTGCTGAAGTCCACAGGAAGAAGCTTTGAGGGAAAAACACTCCTGCAAGGACCCAGGACAACGTCTTCGCCATTATTTTAGTGGTGAAGGCAGTGATACCAGTGCTATCTTTCCCTAAACATGGTGGATCATCACTGAGATTTGGAGGTCCGTAGGGATTCAGAGGAAATCAGGGTACAGAGACCACAATTGTCTTCATCACACCTGGGATGAAGTGGTTTACTTACATGAAGGACTATTCAAATGCATCACTTCCTTGGAGAGCCTGATAACCTTGGTGTGGGTTATCATCTCTGCTTAGCTTCCAGAGATCTGATGTATGTTATATGGCCATGACTTTGTGTCCCAGCCCATTCTCCCCATTGTCAACAGCAGACCTGCATCTCAACCAACCAGGAAGCAGATATGGTGCAAAGACAAATGAGCTTTAACCTCTGCATGTGGCTGAGGGAAGAATGAGAGTCTTCATAGTCTGGGAGAGGGTAGGGTGCAAACCTGAGTGGGGTTTGTTTGTTTTCAGCTTGATTTTTCTTATTACTTTTTCATTTTGAACTGAAGGTGGTGAAGAAAACCAGCAGAGCTATTAGAAACTGGGAAGTCTAGCAACAGCACCATCAGATTAGGGCTGTTCATCAGGGTTTGTGATGGATGCAACCAAAATACTTGCATGTGATTTTAGTAGGCAAAATTACTTTGGAGTTAGTTCTCTGTGGTTAGAGGGCCTTGTAATGTCCATAAGACATCAAGTTGGTGGGTGGGGGTCCATGAGGAGAATCAACTTAGTAAGCCTAGCTAAGGAAGCATAAAAGGGGATAAAGTCTATTTTTAACCTAATAAACCATGAACTAATGAATTGATTGGATTGGATTACAGGCATCAAGAACAGTGATCCACAGTGCAGACATCACATTCCAAATGTTGGAGGACTGGAGGAATGTGGATCTGAATAGCATTACCAAACAAACCCTCTATACTATGGAGGACTCACGGGAGGAACACAGAAAACTCATCATACAATGTAAGAGCAGAACCCACAAATAAAGCCAGGTGAACTAGGTTTCCTCCTGGGAACAAAGCTCAATGAAAGTAACGCTGTTTCTGCAGCCACTGATTTGCTTTGAGTCTCAAGATAAACAGAGAGACATTTACCAAAATGTAAGGGAAAGCCCTGTCAAGGTCTTATATTTCAAGGCATAGATCTGGGCACTCTTCCATTAATGATTTGTTTCTAGTACCCAGCGCAGCCAATGGCACAAAACTTGCACTCAAATCCAGGAAGACTTTTTTTCATAAACCTGAGCAAACTAAATCTATGAGTTAAAGCATTAAATTTGATGAAGTTCAACATCTACTGCTGTAGAACTGCAGGAGAGTTGCCTTTTTAATGGCTTTGACGCTGTGTGTTTGTATATTTTCCTTATGAGAAGGTCCATCTGTGTTTTCATAAGCAAGTTCGTTTGATGGGGTAAGTGCTTTCACCCTGAACTTACATGGGTAAGCAGAAGCCCCATATCAAGCAAGCTCACAGGCTGATTTAGAGTCTACCTAGTAAGGTGAAGGGCATGAACTGAGAAGTGACTTTGGAGATGCTGACAAATTGGTTTTAGAGTTGAAGATCTTTTGCAAATATAAAATTTAAATTGCACTGTCCAGCAAGTGTGCAGGGTTGTAAGCTTAGGTGTAACCCTAAGCACATTGAATTTGTCCCTCTGAGGCACCAAAGTTGACCAGCTTTGTCTTTAGCATTGTTCACAACCTCACTTCGCTGTGAACCCACCTGTTGTATTGTTACCTCTCACCTGAGGAGGACCAGTTATCTTTTATCCAGAACCAGCCTCAATGGGGAGCAACCTGGGCAACCACTTGTGGGAGCCCTGAAAGGGTAGGTTTGCTAGTAGGCAATGCTTTCAGCGAGTGGCTGGGAAGAGGAGGGGTGACACCTTCACATGTACACTGGACCTTGCAAGGTTGACTTTGGCACTTATCCCACTCTGCTAACACCAGAAGTCTTCTCCTCAGTTCAAGGACTGGTGTCGTATTCTCTGTTACTTCTGTCTTCCTGCAAGAGGTGCTTGGTACACTTTCCTCTCATTCTTAACCCTTGATTCATTTCCTGATGTGGCTTTCTCACCTTTTAAGGAGACGGAAACTTGATGTGGTAACAGGTAGCATATAGTGAGACTGGAGTTCAGAAGTTGTGCGCATCCTTCACATACCTGTTATATTTTCAGTAACTACCCAACATCCTCTCACTGGTGAAAGAAGTTCTTAAAGTTACCCCTAGTAACAGCAACAGTTTTCACTCTTATTCGGAAAATACTTGATTTTTAGGAAAGATTTTTGTGTATGTGTATCCTATTTAAATATAAGCTTAAGTGTAATAAAATCAAATGGAATCTTCCTGAATACTAATGGATTTGGACATGTTTTGCCATGTTTTAGGCCTGTACAAGCATTGGTTAGCAATGGTAACCAAATATGAATGTTCATCATAAGATGGGATTCTACTGAAGAGTGCAGATACACAGAGAGATTATTCTAGAACTTAGATGTTTTTTTCCCCATCTCTTTGATGTTTGTTCTACTTGGCCAAAGATCTTTTCAAAGATCATACTCTGTATGACTCCTATGACATGGAGTTAAGGCCTGGTTTCACATTCTTGGTATTAATAATCATGAAAGTACAATTTCCAGCTACTGTAACTGGAAAAACAAGTTTATAAGCTTACAAGCAAGCTTTGAGAGAAACAGAGAAAAATCACTGGGTATAGGAGAACCCCTTTCCTGCCCTACTGTGGTAGTTGTCTCTGACATGGTTTCGTCTTTCCTTCCTCTTTCTCAGATCCTGTTCAGGCATTTTTAACAGTCACTAAAGGCTAAATAGTTACTTTTCTCAAATAGGTCATTGCACAGTTGCATTGCTCCAGCAGCAAAGCAGGAAACTGAATTGTTTTTCCACTCTTTTTTCCCTCTTTACACAGCATATGAATTACTTAATTTGCTGTATCAGACAAGGTTTTTTTCCAGGTAAATAAATATTCAGGTATGGAGACAACATTTAGCTTTCTCTGTGATCCCGTTCTGAATAAAAGGGGGTTGCCCATTCAATAAAACAAGATAAAAATGGCCCAAACATAACTATTTTCCTTCTTCTGCAGCTAATGTTGCTGACATCCAGCCTTTTTGCAAGCCTGAGTTAAAGTTATAGTCAGGTGTGAAGCAAATGCATTCCTGCTCAACTTGCTGATCCAACTTAGAGACCAGGGAGCTTGTTCTCTGCATTATTATCAGCCTCAATGGCTCATTTCTCCAGCTATTATCTCTAAGCTTTGCCTTTTCCACCTCCCTCACTGTCTTTCCTATGGTGGAAAATTCCTTCCTCCTGTTATTTATAACCAAACTTAAATGGAAATGCATAGCACATTGAGATCATCCTGTAACACAGCAGGTAGAAAAGTATCTTTCTTCTTGACTTACTGGGCCTTTTATATTAGCTGAATTGAAGAATAATTTCTTAAGGTGCCAAAGCACATGAATCTTCATCTTCCAGCTATTGATTCTATGAGAATCAACTAGAGACTTGCAGTTTTGAGAGCTGCAGTTGAATGACTTGGTTGTTCTAAACTTCTGTATTAAAATATGAATATGTATACTTAGGACAGATTTAAAAGTAATACAGGTTGCTTTTGAAAACTCTTCTTGATGAATTAAGTATAGCATTTGTGCATTGATAGCAATTTGTTTTGAAGAAGTAGAAGTTTATGGAAATTGTGTGCATGTCTGGCATTGCAAATAAATGATTTGCAGCAGTTAAGTCACATTTTTGCAACGAAAGCGTTATACAGATGAGAGCCATATCAACAATACTCATCCACTTGATGCTTAGAAGATTCTTTATGCATTTCTAAATCAATTTCATGCATGACCTTTTTTCACCACCACGGCCAAGGCCTAGCTTCACACTCTTCGTAGAGAACACCATAAACGTTTCACTTCCAGGCACACTGGACAGCTGAAGCTTAAATCAAAAGCTTAACTTTAAACAGTAGGTTGTGATTTGCCACTTCCAATGACTCCATCACTTTTAATACAAATGAGATAGGAGACTGAGCAAACTTACTGGGTCAGCACCAAGAAAGATATATTTGTTGTAGCTGAGCAATGTATTATGAAAACCACAGCAAATTTGTGATGTTATCGGCAGCTTTTTTGTGATTTGTTTCTGTTTTGTTCAAAATGGATTCCAAGTACTGAGGTGGGCTATTTTTGTTTGCCAGTGTATCAGGAGTTTGATCACCTTCTGGAGGAGCAGTCCCCCATTGAGTCGTACATCGAGTGGCTGGATTCCATGGTGGACAGATGTGTTGTAAAGGTTGGTATGCAGGAGTAAGGACTGGAGTCATTTATGTGCATTTTGAGCTCTATTGAGGTCATAGATGTTTAGCAAAAACAGAAGTAAAAAAAAAAGAAAAGAAAAAGAAAAGAAAAGAGCCAGGCATTGGCAACAAGCAGAAGTAAAGCAACAGTGGGTAACATTTCACCAGTTTTCATGGAGAACTGCTCCTGCTCACAGTCATGATTCTGGTTTATTCTGTTTTCTCTATTCTATCCCAAAAGAAGATATAACCGTATGACTGGCTATTTTAACTTCTGTCACTAACTATACTTTGTGTTAGGATGTTCTATGAGAATTTCAACTCTTCATTCCAGTTGTTAGAGCTAAGAAGTAACAACCAACCAAACCAGAAAACCTCACGGCCTCTCTCTGTGTGAAAGATCCATACAGAAAGCAACAGATACCTCTCCAGATTACTTGAAATACTTTGATTGTTTTGGGGAACTTTCCTTTTAGTCAGTGGAATGCAATTTAAAATTCAGACCCAAACCATTAATTTTCATGAAGAACTTGACATGGATTTTGTTAGCTGACTGGAATGGACGAACCTAATCCTTTATCTCACATATAGTACAGTAAAAATATTTTTGTAGAGTTGATGACTAACGTGTGCTTTCTAGGAAGTATTTTTCATAGTAAAATGAATATATGAATTCACAAAAATAAAACCATGGAGGAATAAAAAATTTATATTCAATAGTAAACTTTAATTGCAATATTAATATAAATTTTCATTGTGGATCAAGCATTCTTGTTTCTAAATTGCTTCCTTGACTAGGAAGCAAGAATGAATATATAAGTAATTAAGTTAAGATGAAGGTTAGAGCAATGTTTTGGTAGTTCCTTTATCTTTTATAAGGGAGATTCAGTCTTGGTGTTAAATAATACTTACAATATCTGAAGGTAGTATATGGTTACAAGATGTTTTTCTGCCTAAGGTTGTTTTGGTTTTAATTTTTACTGTGTATTTTAATACAAAGTTAATGGTAAGTAGTTTTTCTGTGTAAAAAAACATGGATATGTGCACCATTCATCTGCATTAGGTGGTAGAAATAAAAGTTTCTCCTTGACAGATATATCTGTTTCCTTGCAGGTAGCTGTCAAAAGACAAGGCTCTTTGAAGAAAGTAGCCCAGCAGTTCCTCCTGATGTGGTCCTGTTTTGGCACTCGCGTGATTCGGGACATGACTTTGCACAGTGCACCCAGCTTTGGTACTTTGATTTTGTTGTAATAATTGTATGCCACAGTCAGAAAATCTGCACCCTGGCTTGTAATGTACAGTTTTAAGTGAAAACATAACCTGGTTTCACATGTCCAGGGCTCCATTAAGAAAAAGAACTGGGGCTGCTGACATTTGGAAATAATGCTCAGAGAGGCGTCTGTCTTCAAGATCTAACCAGGGGAGCTGAAAACATTCCTTTTGTTTGTTGTTAGCTAGTAGCTGCAGTTATCAGCTACAGGTCAGCTGGAGGAGTTGATTACCAGAGCATTCCCTAGTGCATTTCAGTTCAAAGTGAACCCAAATCCAAATCACTTTGACCACGTGTTATGCCTGAAGAGATGACTTTGCCCTGAAGTGGATGAAAAGCGCTTCAGTGAATCACTTTGCCAGCTCTGCTTTTAAAGGACATAGCATTTTAAACTAGTATGTGCAAAACAAGTGTGTTTCTATACCCTGCAGAAATTCTTTTTCATTCTATTAGAATACAGTCAGGGTGAAAAAACAGACTTTTACTTTTTAAACTAAAAAGCATGTTGCTTTTCTACACAGTTTCAAAAGGTGCTTTATCTTGAATCCTGGGATACAAACAGTTCAGATTAAATTCATTTAAAGCAGTAATGATTGAAAAGGGATTGCTGTGTCACGAGTGTGAGCATTTGCAGTCACCTGGGACCAGATTTTGCATGAGGGATGGTTTCTATAAATGTGCATTTGTCCCAATGTATTAGTAAAAGTTTAATAATTAATGAATTTATGGAGGCACTGCATTGAACAACTGCAAGGTTTTTTCCCCGTTGAGCTTTGATATCCTTTATGATTTTAGAACCACCTAATAGCATAAATTCAGATATCAGCAGAGATAGGCAGAGTATGATCTGTATTTATGTTTTAATCTGAAATTACTTTTGTTGGCTTCCCACTGTAAGATGTTTTCCAAGCAGGTATTGTTGACCAAGCAGGTCACTCTTCAACATCAGGATAGTGAGTGTTCCCAAGATGGTCACAATTTCCATCTGCTAATTTCTCCTTTCAGGGCTGATATTCTGGTCACATCCAATTTTCACCTCCTCTAGGGCTCATTTTCTCCTTGAGTCACTGCAGCTTTTCTTTTCTTGAGGGTATAAAAGTAGGTGGTAAGGCTTAACAGTATATTTTCTCCCAGTGTCCAAAAAACCCGTTGCGTGAGTATTGAGTAAATGCTGAATGTTGTTTTATAGGGCTTTGGGCTGCTACACTTCCCTCTGTAGACATAATCACAACCTGTAAAACACAGTGCTACTCAACAAATGAAAACACATCCTGCATTAGGGCAGGGTTGAAGTTACACGGTTACAAGTCATGAAGTGCTGTCATTAAGCTGCCCCTAAGGATACATTATTGCTACTGAATTGCACATTATAACATTATTTTTATTCCTGTTCAGGATATGTTTGTAACCTAATCAAGCATTCTCTGTTTCAGAGTACCAATCACCAAAACATCTTCCATCAAAGAGGGGTTCCCCACATAGCTATTAGATCACCAGTTGCCTGGATGGTCAGCATGGTGATCCTCAGCTGTGATTTTTCTTACTTATTAATGGAAACAGTTATGAACTTGCCACATAGAGAGTAAATGAGAAGATTGAGAACTATTTGCTGGCTTGAGTTTGGAACTCACTACAATATAATACATCAGATCTACAAAATAACTTCCCTATTGCCTCTGTTATAAATTTGACTCGAATTTCTCAGTTTTGGGAAATTGAACTGCTCGGCTAAGTTTGTAGGGCTTATCTGGGGTATTTTTCCCTTTCGGTTCACTGGGTGTATCTGTGTGTACAGCTGCATGAACCTCCCCCTTATATGGATCCACAAGTTTGAACATGAATATGATATTTTTATATGTAACCACAGAGAAATTATGTACTGGTCACAGCTGATACATTTTTCATGGGTATGTGGTGCTATAATTAGAACTGGATCAGTAATTGGTTTTCAATTCGGTAGGAAAAGCAAGAGTTTAAAAAAAAATCATGTTCAGTGTGAAGCCGAGTTTGGGATTTTCATCAAATTCAGAAATCTTTATTTTTAAAAAAGTAAAATCAAAGAGAATTGTTTTGCATCTGCCACATTTTGGTGCATGGATGAGAGCTGCCAGCCCCAGCAGTCCTGATGTACCGTTAATCACTGTCAGAACAAGACCTCTAACCAAAAGGCTAAAGGATTTGTCCTGTGGGAGGGTTTTCTCATCTTTTCTATTGAAACTGTTTCCCTTTGTACAAGCCGCATAACCATTTGCAGAGCTGCAGAGGTCTGCAGCCGGCCAGGTGGGCTTTTTCCTGGGACAGGATGTGACAGCCCTTACTTATACAGGGTGCAGTTTCCCTGCTCACATGTAATGCCAGCGAAGGCAGGGAGGAGATCTGGGCCTTCAGGTTTTCAGAGGGGAGAGTGATACCAAAACTATATCCTCATCCTATCAGGCAAAAAGCCTGGGCTATCCCTACCTTCTTTGCCCCAAAAGTTATTTAGCCACAGACACACATTTATAATCTGTATTAATGATGCTACTCATTCACTGCAAGGACATTTGACGTATTGTGCAGGAATAAGAGTCGTGCAAGTTCTAAAAGAATAACCCCCTGAACATCAACAGGTCAGAGCTAGATGGCAGAAACTCTTCTGTGCTTAATATAACGCAGTTCCCTCCAGCTGTTCAGCTAGAAGTGAGCATTTAAGTGAACTCTGTGGAGAGAAAGACTGTTTTACTATTCTAATTATTTACATCTTCGTTGTTAACTTAGATAAAAAGTTTTGCATTTTTACTGCATTGTAGACTGTTTCAGTGGACTCGGTTTTAATGATTTTTTTTCCACTTCAAGCAACCTAGAGACTCAGATGCTCACAGTGTATTTTTGGGTTGGTGTTTTTTTAAGTAAAATAATGTGTTATATGATGGAATCTTTACTATATACAGGACAGTATGTTTGTACCTTTAAAATACATGACACAAAAATCTGATTGGAGGAAGAGGGAATGCCTGGCACTGGGTGACTGGCATAGGGATTTGATCCTGCAAAGCTTTTAAGCATGGTGGCATAGGCAGGTTGAAACAATCTCTGGCAGAAAAAGAAGTTCTCTCTCCTGCTTGCTCTCCCTTTTTCTCTCTGCCTTCCTGCCTCCCTCCCTCATTCCTGTCTGCGTATCAAAGGCACAGTTGGTGGCAGTGTTTGGGTAATGCATGCAGTGTATAAAGTAATTAATTAGTAATAGAAGCTCCATGATTTTCTCCAGATCTGGAAACCTCACTGTTGTTTTGCTACTTATGTGTTATTGCTGTATCTGTTAATAGCTGCTGATACTTACTGTACATTATCTGGGTAATTATTGCCATGGTTTCTCTTAACTCATGAAAATTAGAGTCAAATACTATTTATTACTGTAGCTACAGTATTTTGAATGACTTCTTACTTTTTTCTTAAGAAGTGTATGGTTGGCCTATCACAGCTGGATCCATTTCAGTACTGAAAGATATTCTTGAAAGGATCAGTTTCATGTGAAAAACAGCAGCATGCAAACAGAGTAAATTCTCATGCATCGTGCTGAATAGGTATTCACTGTGTAGCTGAAATGTTTCCCCTGATACTGGTTTCACTCTATAGCTTACATTTCATTCCACTCACTTAAAAATGTAAAAATATTGTACTCATTCAGTACCAACAACTTGTTTGTGTAGCGTCTTTCACACAAATTCTGGGCTCAAAAACTCTATGCAGTGTTTAAAAATCCACAGAGGGAGAAATAACAGGAGAGGAAGAGAGAAATTCAAAAGAGTGACAGGGGCACTGGAGTGTTTTTAAATGCCGCATTCAGTATTGCCAACCCCGAGTCTTCAAAATAAAGTGTTAGACCTCTCAAAAGCAAAAAACATTTTTTAAAATAGAAAATGTTGGTTTCTTGTCATTTGCTTGTTTGCATCGCAGTGTTCAGGCTTCGCACTTCCAAATATTTTTATGAAACTACAAGCAACTTTCCTTAATTAGTTGTTTTAATACAAGCTAGGAAAGAAGTTTGATCAGAAACACAAATACCCTGAGTTTTATACCACCACTTTAAGTTTGCTAGCATTTAGGCCTGTTTTTCTTACCTTGCAAATATTTATCAATAGTAACTGAACTAAAGTCAATAGAAACTTCCCACTGAAAAACTACAGTCAGAAGAAGAGTGAGCAATTTGTGGAGTTTCTTGATAATATAAGTTTCCACTGGGGAAATCTTAAGTCAGTAACAAGGTGATCAGCTGCGTCGGTTGTATTATATATGCCTATTATACTGCTAAATTGGGTCAGATTTTATTTAACAAGACATTGAGTCCAAAAGATCCCTAAAACCAAATTCTGTGCAGTAGTTGGGTGAAGATCTCCACTATTTACCCTTGAAAGGCAGGGGAAACTTTTACCATTTTGATTTGCATAGACATATGAAACAAATGAAAAAATGAATGCTTCAGGTTCACCAACAGCTAAAGATTTCTTCCCCGTAGCGAAGGTGTTGCAATTACGTGTGTCCTTTCTCTGTGCTGCCATGCCCAGGAACACAAAGGCACATGTTAACTTCCTGGTGTGCCTGCTCAGCCCATGCCAGTGACGATAGAAGCCGTGCAGGCATGGACTAAGAGAATGAAACACAAAGACCATCCAGGTCACAAAGAAAAAGTATATGCTCACAGTTGTTTTGAAAGCTGAACTTCCAGCTAGAATTGCATAAGGATATAGGCTCTTTCAAACCACTTCTTCTGCCCTTCAAAAGTATGTTTGAGTACAGAAGTTGGAGTAGGCGTAGTTATACTTCCTTGTGATAAAAACTTAGTATCCCAAGATAAACCTAACTTTCCTGTGATCATCATGAAATTTGATTGAATTTGAAACTTGTTGTACCTTTTTCCCATGGAAGTATTTTTCCTCAAACTGTAGCAATGGAATTTCAAAAGGAACACATCTGGATTTTTTGGGGGTCTGGCTGTAGTTAATCTGTTTCCCTCCCAGCTGATGATCTTTCTCTGATTTAAGCTATCTGCTGGACTGGCTATAATTTTAACCTGACTGCATTAGCTCTTGCCAGAATTATTTAGTGGCTTACATGAACATGCCTTAAATATTCCATGGAAGTCTAAATAAACATAGGAGCTTTAAAAAAAAAAAGAATAAATTGCATGATCAGATCCTGTCTGGAGCTATTACAGGTACTCTGTGTCATGGAGTCTATTGTATAAACTGACCAAATTCTATCTTGTTACTAGTTAATCTTCCTCTGCAGAAGAACGTCATTCCTTTCAGAAGGACATTACACAATGTCTTGGCTCTGATGCCTTGCTCCTCTATTTTCCCCCTGAAATGCATCTATAGTCTATGGTATCTTCTTACACATCTATTTTTGTGGCTATGTGTGCTTTAGGGCAAACATTTCTTCACCATCCCTGACATGTATCCTTCTTTATAAATTATAGGAAGCAACTCACTTCCTTTCTGCAAAATGAAGCCAGTCATGCATTTCTAGTCATTTAAAATCTATTATCTATTCCCCACATCCTCCTAGTAATCTTCTCCATACCAGTTTAAACTTGCACCAATTTCTGTTGAACACGGGCGACTGAAGTTACATGCAATATTCTAAGTGAGGTTTTAGCAGTGCCTTGTGCAATATTATTAATACTTCTGTTTCTACATGGAAGTATATAAATCTAGAGGATGATATAAATCTCTAAAAGCAGAAATTCTTACAGTGAACTATTAGACTTAATTTCCCTTATTCTAATCTACAGCATCACCCACTCCTTCTTCCTAACAACATTAGCAAGTTCTCCATCTGTACTTAAATCTTACTTGAAGATTTGTAGCAGATAGCTATCCTTTTGCTATTAATTTTCAAAGTGTTTTTTGATTCCATCCCCCACATTTTCTTTTGTCCTTACTTTACCTTTAAGTCCTTTTGTCCTTAAGTTTTTCACATTCCTGTCATGGCAGTTAAGAAATAGTATCGAAGGCATCTTCAGAAGTAAGCACAGAAACAGGCCAAATTTTATGCTGATGATATGACTCACAGGATTAGGAAAAGATGGTATAGTAGGAGAAGTTTTTCTCACAAATCTTTCCCTTTAAAACATCCACAATTGCTGCTAATGCCTTTATGTTTGGCAGTTAATGGATGTTTTAGTCCAGGTAATGCACTGAAGACATGCTATCAGGAAATCTGGAAGGATGCTTCTACCTTCTTATTGATTGGTTTCTAATTTCTTTGTCCAGCGACACAGATAGTTCAGAAAGTTCATGCCAGGATGTGCTGCTAAGGCAGCCAGTTCAGGATTCTGCTTCTGTCAGAATCTTGTATCTGGTACTTTAGATAAAAGGAAACAATTCCATGGTAGTATAATTGTCTATTTTTAGTGCTGATGTAGGAGAAGAAAACTCCATCAAGTCCCACTTCTCAGCTAGGCAGCCTCCTTCCACCCTGAACAGCAATAACTGGTCATATAAGCCTGTAGAAATCCAGTAGTGAAGAGAGTTTGCTGCACCTTAGGTTTACTTTTCTCCTCTTTTACCTTGAGTAAGAGATACTTCAGTAGCAGTAGTGTATGGAGGCAGTCCTACACTACTGTTTGTGTTGAATACTGTAATCATTGGTTTAATGAGTGTATTGAGACAGTCAATGGCTTTTTTGTTTGTTCACTTTATTACCAGGGTCTTTTCACCTTATTCACTTGATGTTTGATGACTACGTATTGTACCTGCTAGAATCACTCCATTGTCAGGAGAGAGCTAATGAGCTAATGAGGGCAATGAAAGGAGAAGGAAGCACAGGTGAGTTTGTTCTTCTATTCATCTTTTGCTGAATTCCACTGGGTTCACTATTTTCTGTTAGGACATTTCTTTAACATCATTTAAGCCAGTGAGGCTTATCTAGGAGCAACAGTTTTTCAGTTCCAGTGTGATCTGGAATAAGTAATTTGTGAGGGCAGCATCCCTGGTTAATACATTCTGAAAGAGGTCTGCTTGCTTCATGATGTAACTCTGGATGTTTGAAACCTGTCTTGGTTTAAGCCCAGCTGGTAGCTCAGAACCACACAGCTGCTTGCTCACACTCCCCCACCACCTTTCCCTCCCCCTCCTCCCAGAGGGATGGGGAGGAGAATCGAAAGAGTGTAAGTCCCACAGGTTGAGATAAGAACAGTCCAGTAACTAAGGTATAACACAAACCACTGCTGCTGCTGCCAATAATAATAATGATAAGGGAAATAACAAGGGAAGAGGATACAACCGCTCACCACCCGCCAACCGATACCCAGCCCGACCCGAGCAGTAATCTGGACTTTCTGGGTAACTGCCCTCAGTTTATATACTGGGCATGACGTGCTGTGGTATGGAATACCTCTTTGGTTAGTTTGGGTCAGATGTCCTGTCTCTG
>WYDI02025929.1:0-18767 GCA_009867235.2 Psittacus erithacus | reverse complement strand
CTCTAGTGGAAGGTGTCCCTGCCCGTGGCAGGGGTTGGAGCTGGAGGAGCTTTAAGGTCCCTTCCAACCCAAACCAGCCTGTGATTCTATGATATGATTCTATTATATCTGATCACTTTGACAGGACAGCTTTCTCACACTCTCCACGTGCTCCAGGGAGGACCAGCTTGAGTTGAACACTCAGGATCTAGGTTTGAGACAGCCTGGTGCCTCTCATGTCCATGTATGCTTGAGGGGAAGGAATAGCTTTGCACATCTTTTCTTGCCAAGCAAAAGCTAAAGAATAGAAAGAATACCAGAAGCCAGGAATGCCACAATAAATTCCTGTGAGGTTGCTCATTCAAGAGGTAATTTAATTTTAACCATAATTGGATCCATGAAAATGAATCGAGGAGTCAAAACTGGGGAATCCCGAGAAGCGGTGACACTTCCAGAGCTGGGATTTGCAGTTCATCAGCAATGGCTGTGTGCACTTCCTCCCTATCCTGCTTTTCGTGAGGTAGTTTTGGGTACAGGCCACCTATGTTGAGGACAGCACTAGTACAGCAATGCACTGCTCCTGACTGAGGCTCATCGCTTCTGGCACGCTCTCTCAAGAGTTTCCCCTCTGTTGGCTTTAGAAGGTGCATATTTTGCTATAGAGCAGCAATCCCTCAAACTGGAAGCCTGAGCAGCGAAGTTTTACTGAGAAGCTTGAGTTTAACACACAAATGTTCCTTTCCAATCAAGACAATGGGAGCCTTATGGTCCAAATTTGCCCTTGTCCCTACAACTCCTTCATCAGGAGTGACGAACAGTCCTTCATCAGTGTGACTGACTCCTTAGCTTTCCTAAGCTCCATTTAGCCTTCAATCGACTTTCATGATGCTGAAGGAGGCTTCCCTCTGCTGTGCAAATTGTCCATGTTTTCCTGCATTTCTTAGCTATTGTTGTTGGCCATGGCAGGTTTATTAAAAACCCCCATATTCAGCATTTCTCTATCAGCTGCAAGTCAGTTTGAGTGGCAAGCTTGAGAGTGGATGAAGGAGCAGAAGCAGCCTCCGTACAGGCTCCTATGTGCATGTAAATATTTGAAAGGTCATTCAGTTACTCATACAGTATGTTCTGCCAAGCTTTGTGCAGAAAACACTCACCTTTTCTGGTGTCTCCTAATAAATCTGTTGGGTTTGCACATGTAGCAGCAGGCAGTCCTTTTGCAGCTTAATAATCTATTGTTTGCTTGGGGGTTTTGTTGTTTCCTGCATAAATCAGGCCTAGGGACAAAAATGCAACTGCAGATGCTCACAGTGAGCAGGTTCTGAGCAAACCTGGGGATGGAAAACGTGAAAGGGGTAAGATTTCATATGGTGACTAAGCTGGAGAAATATGTTGATTTCCTGTTGTGGCAAGCAGGTACCCTCTAACAGGGCAAATCTCCCATGGTTTGCAATGGGCAGTGTCCAGGTCTGAACTGTGGGACAGGGCTCTCCTTTGCCCTCAAATAAGATGAATTTGGCTCTGGATGTGATGCTCTTGTGGAATGTGCCTCTCTCTCCTGACCTGACCTGGTCCTGGGCTGGCCTTTGTGTTGGAAGATGACCAGCACTTACCAGTCCCCTCAGTCCTTTAGCATCCAATGGACATTCACAAGAACATGTGCTGGTGATGCAGGAGTCTGGAGACATGTTGTTCCAATGGCACACTGCTGGTGCTTGTACCTGCGTGTAGGTAGATCCCCCATGTCTCAGCCACCTCTCAAGCACAACCTCCCAAAGCTGCAGGAGCTCTAAGGCAAGAGGCTTTGTAGGACACCCCAAAGTTCTTGTGTACCCTGCTTTGGAGGCCATGTGGGTCATGGTTTCCTCAGTGATGTGGAGGCAGCTCCAACTGCCTTGCTAGAAGGATTCCTCTCTGGTAACAAGCTGTTTATGAGCAAGGTACCTAGTCCAAGTTGCTTATCCAGGCCCCTACATTCAGGAGAGGGAATCATCTCATGTGTCTCAGACTGGACACCCAGGGTGGGATCTAGCTCCAGGTTAGGGAGCAGCATTTTGGTGTAAGATGGCAATATCTCTGGGTGCTGATGGTGGAAGTTGTTAAGAGAAGCAATGGAGCTGTGGCCCTCAGAGCCAAGAGGGGGATGGAGCTGGTCCTTTACGAGTGTCTGCTCTAAGGGGGCCTAAACAGCTCCCAGATTCCATTGGTGGGCCAGATCTTCAGGAAATGCATTGGCAAGTTAGATACCAGGCACACAAGCAGACGCCTAAATTTAAGTGTCCTGATGGGGAGTTTAATCCCATATTTAAAGGCTAGGTCAAGGTGGGAGAGATCACTCCATTAACCATTCATATAAATAAACAGAAGTAGTGGTTTATGAATTTATCCTTGTTGGATGACTACTTGGATGAAAATGATGCTTTATTGTACACCAAAGTCTTGTTCTTGCGTAGCTTTGTGAGTGAAAGCTAACACAGCAGCTTTCTCCCAGCTGAATGAAAACAACAGTCTTTTACCTTTGTGAGCACTTACATATACTCCAGATTAGTATTTTTTATGTCTGAGTAAAGCAGCAGGCATGTAAAGTAATGTATAAAATACAGTAAAGTGTATCTAGAGTGAGGCTGTATGGACATCAAGCATAGCAAACCTGATATAAAATATAATGAAGGAATAAAGCAGCTAACAGGGCAGACATAAATCCCAGTGCAATGAATAAAGCATGTCACATTATGGCGATAAAAGAAGTAGCGAATGGCAAAACACACATCAGCATAGACATAAAGCATAATGAACTGATGGTCAAAGCTCACATTAATGAATAGATTGCTCTTGTCATTCTGAATAAGCAAAGTGATCATTTTCTCTTCTGAGCTGTTAGAGAGCTTCTGACGTGCACAGGGCTATGGGGAGGGGTTTTTTAGTCTTCGTACTCAGAAAATGATCATTTCTGACACTTTTCACTGTTACCATCAAGTCTAAAACCCTGGCAGGTTGAAAACCTTCATTGTTGGGCTGAGTGAGGGTTTGCACGAAGCAGGCATAGGCTGGAGACACAGGAGAAAGACCAATCAGCGTGGCCCTTAGATCCTGGGGGAGTGAGGCTGGGAGTATCACCAAACCCAGCGATGCTGCTGTTGCAATAACCCCATCCACAGCAGTGTCTCCATGGTACTCACTTGCACTCGTTCCCCAAAATATCCCTGATGAAACAGCTCAAGAAGGTAGAGGTAGAAAGCATCATGGGCTAACTTTCTCTGGAATAGTGAGGTTTACCTCTGTTTAAAACCATATTTGAAAGTATTTTTTTAACTCCAGGTGATGTATTTCACATGCTATATCGTGACTGTTTCTGAATTCAAGGTTTCACCTTTTCACTGCTGTTTGGAGACAACAGGCTTTACAGGGGAACAGAGGAACCCAAGGGATTGCCTCTGGAGAGCACAAAACAGCCCCCCTGTGAGTCTCATAGAATGGTTTGTTTTGGAAGGGACCTTAAAACTCATCTAGTTCCAACCCCCTGCCACAGGGGGTTCAGTGGGGCTGCAGTGGGATTCACCTGAATGGGCTGGGGCAGAGATGATAACAAAGCACTGGCCTGTAGAACTCACTGATTGAGGAGTACTTTGGCTTATGAGGACCCTTCACCTCAACCCAAGGCAGGCCCCATGACACAGAGCTCTCATCACAGCTCACAAGCAAGTGCAAATGTCCATGACCCACTGACTTCTGGAGAAAGCCCTATGTGCTCCTCTGCTCCCCCAGGGCTTTCATCTGCGATCTGGCACGAGGCAGTGAGGATTCAATGGGTGCACATGTTCTTGCTTCTGTTGCATCCTTTGGTAGCTGCATCTTTACAACCTCCTTTTGTAAATACATTTGAAAGGCAAGTGCATTCAGTTTAATTAGGGGACTCCAGAAGCAGAAGCCATTTGTCAGCCACTTAACCAAACTCTCCCTTCTTCCTGGCAGCAGCAGATGCCTGAGCCCAACTGGTTTGCAACAGGAATTTGCGGTAGCAGACCCAAGGCCAGCCTCTGCCAGAGATTTATTGCTCTGCTGGCATGCAGCACTTCTCTCATTAAGGGTCTCGCATTGTTGTTTGGCTTCTTCTGAAGTGCAAATACATGAAGCAATGCTTTGGAGGAAGCCAATTAGGAAGGACACAAGAAACATTTCCTATTGGAGGGGGCCAGACCTAGGACTAAGCAGGATCAGGGCTGCATGGAAACTGGGAGCCTGTTACAAGGAGGGTGTTAGAAGTTGTGTGCAGGAAGCTTAAGCACAAGTCAAGCTCCTTAATTTCCTTCTACTTTGTTTCCTCATCTGTGAAGTTAGCACAGGCTTTTTGGACTAAAAGCCTTGTTTTCCTAACCCGACCTCTTCCATAATTGTCCTTCTATAGAACAGCGCATGCCTGAAACGATGCTGGAATTAGGCATAAAGATTCAGACAGGCAGCATACGGCTCTGTTAATGCCCTTCTGAGCAATGCAGGCAATTTGGCAGCTCTGATTTATTCACAGTGGCTGTTCTACACTCCTGTTCAACTCTGCTTTCATCAAGGAGCAGCACACCCAAACCCGGGAAGCATTTTGATGCTGCAAAGGAGAGCAGCGCATGGCCCTTTCCAGCCTCTCCTTGTGTTTTTTCTGAAGGAGGTGCCTTGATGGGAGATGCTTTCCAATGGCAGCACGCTGTGAATCAAGCTGAAGGACCAACACCCCTCAATCATCATGGGTCCCACATGGGATTGCTTCCAGGAAGGAATCAGGGGCAAGGCTCTGCATATAAAATACATGCCCATAACTCCATGAAAAAGCCAAGGCTGTGTCCCTTAGAGCAGACCAACTTCCTACAACATTGATCTTTCAGCAACGGTCTGGGTGTCTGAAAATGCTGGTATGCAGACCACTGAAAGGGGCCACTCAGGATAATGCTGTCAGCCAAATATGCAATGGCATTCAGGCAGCACAGGTCTATTTGAAGCCAACAGCCCAGCCTGGGCCACACTTTCTATTTGTTTTTACATGTTGTGAGCTAAGTTTGGGTATGGTGTGCTCGCACAAGCAAGCTTCTGTCTGCCTCTAAAAGGACAGGGGGGATTGCAAAGGGAAAGTACACTTTCCAAGCAAATCAGGTTCAAATTATAAACCAGCTTTTCATATTAGCAGGAAATACTTGATCCCCCTGCACCTTCATTGGGCTGGGTCCACAACATGGCTTTGAGGGGAGGCAAACCCCAAAGAAAGCACATTTCATGTGGAGAAGGTAAAGCAAAACCTGTATTTGCAACAGACTTGTAAATGAAAGATGCTTAAACTGATCAGTTTCTAAAACCATGTGTTATTTTTAACCGTGTTGCAAAAAGATGCTCCAGGCTTGCAGTGCTCAAGACCAGGTTGAATAGGGCCTTGAGCAACCTGGTCTAGTGGGAGGTGTCCCTGCCCATGGCAGAAGGGTGGAACTAGATGGTCCTAATGTCCTTTCCAACCCAAACCAGGCTGGGAGTCTATGGTTATTGTGGCGTGATGTAGCTCTAGCTGCCTCAGGGGTCTTGATAGATGCAGGGCTTATCACTTGTGCTGCCTTTAGCGCTCGTCTATGGCTTTGTGCTTTCCCTGCTTGAGAAGAGATTTCAATTTCATGTTTTACTATGGATCCACCAGTGAGTTTTTGCAGCTGGTTTATGGCTTTTAATAGTAGTTAGAGCCTATGTTGAAAAATGGGCTGACCCCACTTCATTTGCAGCCTGAAAAGCACATGTCATAAAGGTGGCAACCAACAGCGATGTCAGAATTTTACCAGTCATAAGCCACGAGTGATTTGGTTCAAAGTGACCCCAAAGTGGTAGGATTTAGTCTAAACCTAGCTGAAGTCCATTAAAACTTACAACAACTGTTCATCATTTATCTCCCATTCCTTCCTCAAGCTGCTTGCAGCCTCCTGCCCACCACAGGGCAGGAGTTGCACTGCTGTCCTCAGGGTTTTGAGGGATTTAAGTCCGTCTTCTTCCCTAGCTTTTTATGAGATTGGCTAAAACGCAGTGAAATCACCAAACGGTGCAATAAAAAAGGAGAGAATCCCTGATCTTCTTCTGTTCAGCTACACTTGGCTCTTATTTGCAGTTTCCTACAAATCCAAGACTGAAAAACACAGAGGCATCCTTAAAGGGAGCAAAAGTAAGGAGAGGGAACCATGTGACTCCAAAACTTGGGACTTCAGTAATAAACTGTCAGATTTGGTGAGATTCCAAAGAAAACCATGGGAATATGCCACAGGACCCAACTGCACTGACCCTGCCCTGCTGTGAAACGGCTGTGCTGCAGAGATCCCTGCCTCTGGAAGGGCACCCTGGACATAAAGGCATGGCCAATCTCTTGTGGACCATCTGATTTGAGTCACAAGTTGACCCTGTCTCAGCTGCAGCATCTCCAGGGGCATTCAGCTACTTCTGTTTCCTACCATCACTGCCCAGAGCTCCTGACTTTCTCTAAAATCACATCCCTGTGGAAGTTCAGTGGCATTTGGGAACATCGACTCAGCCAGACTGAAGCTTTCCAACACACTCCCATAACGCAGCTGGACGTGTAGTGCTCAATACAGATTCAGAGGGCTGCAGAACAGCCAGTTCCTGGGATTGAGGTAGAACTCATGCATTTAGTTTGATGAGAACCAAGAAAACTCTCTGCCTAAACACTGCAGGGCGCTGATGTTGGCTGGGAGCAACCCTGGAAGCATGAAACAACTCAGTGAGTGCATTCGGGAGGCTGAAACCATGTATGCTGGCACACAAGTCCCCTGAGAGCTTGTTTGAGTGTGCCCAACTCTCTCATCACATTTACCTGGCTGCTGGAGGGCCTTCACCCTGCTGTGGCATTCCAGACCTTTCCCAGGAAGCATGGGGTTTATGAGAATGGCCATAAATACATAGCAAAGAGCAGATTTCAGGGAGTCAGGCAGGGGTAGACAGTCGGACACCCTGCACAGTGGCTAAGTCACCAGGCTCAGATCTCTCTGGTGCTTCTCTTTTCCAGGAGCTAACATAAATCACATCAGCTGCCTCATAAACCTGGAGCAATTCTGCACATGTCTCAGCCAACGACCCTTCACCATTCTTCCAGTCCCAGTGTCCGGAGCTGCCCAAGCAGCAGCTCCCAGGAGCAATTCCAAGGAATGATGACTTTGCTGGCAAGAAACAAGCCACTTCAAGCTGAGGCACTTGGATGCTGCCCTGCAAACACAGCGGGTCAAGTTAAAGGTGAAATTCTTGGCCCCCTGCTTTTGTTTCTGATGATTTTTGCAGGACAAAGCTGTGTCCTACTTCAGATCCCTCCTCTCCCCCTATACCTCACTTGCTGGACACCACCTGCCCTAAGCTGCATTTCTGCTTGTGTTTGCCATCTGGAATATGCAAGCAGTTAAAAGTCTGTTAGAAAAGCAACACGGTTTTGCTTGCTTTATTATTGAGAAATCAAAGCCCTCATGTGACTTTGTAGATGACTTAACACATTTATAGACCAGGAAGGAAGTGGAGCTGAACTACTCGCTTCGCTTTTCTGTGGGGTGGCTGCTGCAAGTTCAGCCTCCTTAACTCACAGCTGTGCAGAGGGAGCGGAAAATGAGTGCCCAAACGACCACCGAGCCCCCCAAATGTTGCTTCTTCAACATCAAGACAGCAACAGTGGCTCTAGGGATCTTCCACATGGTAAGTTATAGGACTGAAAGGGGGGATAGGAAGAGGGGGACAAGAGAAGAGAGGCAGAGGTGTGAGCTTTGTAGAAGGTGTCATCATTACAGAGCGCACGGTTTCCTTATTGTTGGCTTTTCTGTGTTCCCAAAAGAGAAAACACAACGATTCCAGAGGGATGGGCAAAAGAGGCGCAGGAACGGGAGAGCAAGAAGAAATTTATTGTACTGGGAGGGCTTTTCAACTACTTTTCCCCTGGCTGTACCAACTGGAGCTCATGGAAATTCACCCTGCTTCCTGTTTTTCCCTTGCAGCTAAACGCAACAGCTCTTACCCATGCAGGGGTGTGTAGCGTGGCCAGGGCTCAGCGTGGCTCCCTGGACCTGTTGTTTCAAAACTGGGCAGCACATTGGCAATGGGAGAACTGAAATAAGGAATCACTGCAGAGAGGAGGGATTTGGGCTCCAGGCAAGCAAAGGGTGGGTCGACAAAGCTGCCTCGTTTCCCTCTCTCTATCCAACTGGACACTATATGCACCATTTCGGTTTCCGTTTGGAGCTGTGGCTGTGCTCCGCAGCCAGGCAGCTGGTGTAACCGCTCTGGGGTGGGCACAGATGGCATCAAGCAGAAGCAGAAGAGCATGAGAAACGTTTCTTCCACACCGCCTGGTTGCTTTCAGGTGGCTTTAAGTCACACTGAGGATGTGGTTTCTCACACAGCAGAGGCACTTAAAATAACCCCATGTGTTACACTCAGTGTGCAGAGTCATGGGTTGGGAGGCTGCAGGGTGATAACGTTAACAGGGGCTCCCAGTCCGCTCCTTGTACAGAAGTGGAGCTGTAGCCTGCAAATACCTGCTGAGCATGGCAGCTGTAACAGCCGTGCCGTGCTTAGGAAGGACATGCCACGGTCTCCCTGCAGCACCAATCTGATTCCTGGGGCAGCAGGAGCAATCCAAGCTGCTGGAAACAACCCTTGTTGCACCATTGCCCCCACTGCACTCACACAAAGCAGAGGCAGCAGTTTGACCCCCTGGTTTAATGGGTTTGGATTCCGTGATGCCATGGCTGCGCACGTTGGTGGAGGATTCAGCTCATGAAATGAAAAGCAAAGAAACCTGGAGATCAATTGGTTGCTTTTGGGGGGTAGTGAGATAAAGGGAAAGCACTCCATGAATGGCAGGAGTTTATGAACACACCAGGAATCAGCAGCACTGTGAGCTGCTGGAGACAGATGACCGAGGCACGTGGCTGTGCTTGGGCACAATGCAGCCTCTCTGCACCTCCCTGGTTTGGGGGAGGAAATGGTCCTATGCCAGCCCAGAGCAGGAGAGCAGAGAAACATGGGTCTGCGCTGCATCTTCATGCAATGTAGCCACCACCGTTACCTGAAAGCCAGGCACTGCAGTAGCATTTCCATGCCCTATTTCAATCATTTGGGGACCTCAAAAATATTATAAGGTTGGTTAAAAGAATCATGCAATTTTATAGCCTTCTTTGCCTTCTGCTTTTTGAGCATCTAGATTACACCCTAGGCAGGCTAGACCTCTTTTGCCACGAGCTCAAATCTTACCATCTCACTGCTTTAAAGAAAGAGAAATTGCTGCATTTCTTGTGCATTCTTATGACCCCAAGACACAAAAAATCAATCAGATCAAAACGGATTTCTGCACAAGCACAAGCAATTCCTGACAACCAATTAAACATACAGCTCTCACAGAGGGATGCTCATGAGCTGTTTGGAAATGGAACTATGGGAGGAATTATTGCCAAGGTCTGAAGAGGCGCTAGCAAAATTAAAGGGCTGCACAAAGGTGGGAAACACAAGACAGGGAACTACAACGCGTTGTCTCCAGGGAGCTATGAGCGCGCCATGAGATGTGAGAGATCTGTTATCAGTGGTGAAGCAGAAGGACAGAAAATGAATGTGTTTCTTCCTAGCTGGGAGGGTGGATCATGAAACAGCCTCTTTTGTCTTTCTCAGAAGTCAGTAAATGCTTTGAGCTGAGGCACATTTTTCTCCCACCATGATGCCATAACAATAGAGATTCCCGATTTGCACCAAGGTGTGATGGAGGGGAATGAGACAACACCATTCAGTGCTGGTGGCCAGCAGGGAATTCTTCCTTACCAGTGACATCACATGAAAGATGTGGTGTTTAAGGGTTTGGGGGTCTGTGGAAGGCACCAGGTGAGTGCTGAACAGCAAAAGGCAGAGAGCCTTGGAGTGAGCCTTCACAGTGTGCACTGGGAAGAGTCTGCAGAAGAGGTTCAAAGGTCCACTGAGGGTGGGCAAGAGAAGCAGCTTGTTTCTGCAAAATGGTGAAGGCAGAAGTCATAGGACAGATGTCCGGAGTCAGCCCCGACGTCCAGCAGCCTCCCAGCCTGTCTCCAACAGCAGCCAGCAGCAGCTGCTCAGAGAAGAAGATATTGGAAGCAGGGCAGGTACCAAATGATCCCTGCCCTGTGCATCCTCTGCTGTCAGAACTTCTTGAGCTTGAGGTTACATGAAAACTCTCATGTGCGTTGTGTTTAATAACCTCCAGCTCTGTTCTGCTCACATTTCCTTTTTAAACATTTCTTTTCATGTTTGGCAAATTCTAGTTCAACATCTCCGTGGGATTCTTCTACACAGAACCCCTTGGAAAACAATAATTTTTGGAGAAGGTTGTCTTGTCTTCTTTAAGAGATGACACAGAATAGCAACCACTCTTTTCCCTACCTCTTCTCCGCCTTTTTGGTTGTGTAGCTGCAGCTGGGAGCAAAAAACAAAAGGGGATTTATAACTTGGCAGTGACTTGGGTGATTTGTTATATCAATACTGTTGGTTTGTATCAGTATAAGTTATTGCTGTGGGTCCTAGGGATGAATCATAGTGATGCTGGGTGATAGTAATACCATCAAACAGCAGCTTTTGGGCTTTGCGGCGATGTTTTGTCCTCCTATAAATTAGATTTGTCTCAGTGCTGATCTCACCATAGGCAGTTGAAGTAAATCGTGGGCATCCTCAAATAGGGAAGGCGAAGGAGGTGAATGAGCAGGAGACAGAGTTGTGTGCTTAGCAAAGCTTCACTGGGTGTTGTGAGGTGACTTCAAAGAAAGCATAGGGGAACTCGTCTTTCTGCTTACCAGCTCCTCCCAGGCATGGACAGACTTCAGGTTATTTGACATTAGCATCAAGAAATAGGCTGGAAAGTTGCTTCTGTGCATACAGAATGGATGGAAAACCTGCAATTCGTTTGCTATCAGCCCTTGATTAGAGCCAGAGGAGGTCTGAGAAAGCAGTCTCATCTCTGGGACGTTCCTCAGGTGTAGTCCTCACCTGCGGACGTGACTCGTGTTGTTACAGAGCTGCAATACATTGCGCTTTCACCATTCTGTGACTGGCCCAAGATGTTCAGAAGAACTTGTGCTGCTCCCTCATCCTCCTGGAGCACCTCTGTGGCACAAACAAGGCAGGGAGAAGGAGGCAGCGGGCAGGAAAAGATAAAATGTTTTGAAAGGAAACCAACTGGGAGCTAAAAGCACTCCTCACTTCATCCTACTCTGCCACAACAACCACTTGTAAATTGAAATAAGCTCTCAAAGTACCAGCATTGATATGTGGTGCTATTTGCCCTCAGAGTGCTGGATGTCACCTGTTAGCGTGGACCGCTGTCATAAACCTTCAGAGCACTGCAATGCACTGCTGGAGCAGCATGTCACTGCCCCAAATGACCCCTGCTCCTTGAGGTTTCAAGCTCTTCTTGCAGAGCAAAAAGAGAGAAGAAGCAGCAGAAGCACCGAGGCCATGTGCATAAAGAGAAATTATTTGGAGATTAGTCAAGCCGTACGTATTTCAGAGAGTAAAAAGCACATGAGAATCACTAAGAGCAGTTTAACCCTACTGCAGCTGCAGCAGAATTATTCACCAGGGAATGGGGGCTGCATGCATCATGCTGGTAAGATTCTGCTTGGCAAGACACCTCCAATGCAGCAGCCTTGATTTAACGACTACCTCAGTCCTACACTATTTTCTGCTGTTACAATAAACGTGAAGCACTCATTTTAAAGAGGGGCAGCAACAAGATGAGAGGTGTCCTCCAAACGTTGTGGCTGTAGCAGATAAAATAAGGGCTGGCTGGTGGAGGGGCACATTGAGTGGTGGGAGGTAAATTTTCCTATTCTAAGCCTGCCTCTCTCCTGCTGTGACATAGCAATAAGAAAGGGAACTGGATGCTTGTCTGAGCAGTCCTGTCTCTGACATGGGGACTTTTCAGTTTCTTCTGGAGCTGAAGAGTGAATCTTGAGTGAGAATTTACACAGCCTTGCAGAGCAAGGAGCGCTGAGCAGACAGCACATCAATCTTCCTCTACCTTCTCCTCAAGCTGAGGTGAGCAGCCCACTGCAGAGGTTTCATCACCTTGCATGTCTATTCTCTACAGGAATAAATGAGATTGTCACATGCCAGGCAGCAGTGCGTCAAAGGCAAAGACAGGTGATGGAGATGTCCTCACGTGGTACTTGTGATGGAGAGCCAAGGGAAAAGCCCGGAGATCATTGCCTGTTTTATCTTGTTGCAGTTCAGTGGCTCATTCTTTCTATGCAAAAACTCTTTTAAACAGAAAGTTTGAAGCCCAGCTATCACTTTAAGAGCCTTCTCCTTAACTTTCAGTTTGGGCTTGGGTTCTCTATCTGACGTGTGCTTATTCTATATGACTGCAGAGGGTCTGGTTGTGTGGCTCATTTCAACACCTGCAAGGAAACCACAGCCTCTTTTACCCTACTGTTCCCCTCTTTAATAAGACATTAGAGATGGTTCTCAATACTGAAGTTTAGCCTCTGGCTCTGCTCTGGCTGTAAATCTGGGATAGGAGTAATTGGGATCTGATACCCTGCTTTAACTCACTTGTCTTTCAGGAATGAAACTGATATTTAGGGCTCATATCATCCATTTTGCTCAGGCCTCCCTTTAATAGAAACCTGAAAAAGCAATTTCTTCCTATATTTCCCATGTTGCCAATTGAGGAATTTGACCAACAACAGCCACAAGGGAAGTGAAACCTCTTTGGGAGCATGTATGTGAAATCTCTGAGATGAGTTAAGGCCCTTGAAGTCAGCATGTGATCTCCATGTGTAGTTAGTTGGGGGTCCATCACGTGTAAGGAAACCTCAGATCAATACAATTTCATCCTTTACAAGTTTCAGTGCTTCCATGGGACTTTAAATGCTGTTACATTAAACTGGATCCCCTGTAACTTTCTTTTGTCCCCATATAATGAGATCTAGATTGTCAAGTCCATTTACTGCATGGCAAATAAATGAAAAACAAAAGCCGTGTGTCTCATGTAGCTGTTGAACAGCCTGATACCAGATAGGCCAGGAGAAAGCAGGACACATCCTTTCTTCCAACTCACACTCTAGACAGTATTTAAAGTTCACAGGGAAGGCTCATGGTGGGACACAGGGTCCCAGTCCCCATTGCAGCGAGAGTGTGGCTTGGTGGATGATCACTCTAGAAGCAAAAGGCTCTGAGGGATGTGCTACAGCTCTTTTGGAAGCTGCACTGGCACAGAAAGTTCATCAATTTGGTGTCAAAACCAGTTTCTAGGTCTTCTGCAGCTAACATAGAGACAGTGGGAGAGTCTGCATTCAGTTCCTGTCTTTGCTGCAGGCCCAGCCATGCTTCCCCGTTTCTGGGGCAATGCAAAGCCCTCCTTTCCATGCCTCTGTGTTTTTTGTTCGCATGCAATGTCAGCCTCAGCACATCTGACTATACATTACCCCTGCCTGAGCTCTCTCTGGATCTCATATGGCATTTCCATCCACAGACGAAAGCCATTCTCTCTTCTGCTCACTTCTCAGTTAGGTTTGCCTCATCTCCCTGCAGATGCTGGTTTTGTGCTGTTTCCCACACAGAAAGAGTGCGAACACAAGCGCAGATCACAACAGTTCCAGTTCCTGCTTGCCTGCATCGCTTCTTTAAGTGGTCGTTGAAATCAAAAGCTGATATAGCTATTGTGGGAAAGTTGCTTCAGCTCTATCGCACCTGCGCTTGTGTTGATCTTAGTGGCAGATGCAAACTTGCTTCCTGCATCAGTGTGGGGTTCAGATGACTCACAAACAGAGGTTGTGCAGTCCAGATAAAATGGTTTCTCTCATTCATCTCTTCACAACAACCACTTGTTTGTTGATGGTACTTCTGTTGATGGCTCCTGGCCCTGGTAATCTGCAGAAAGGGTTCTCCCAGTGCTGCACCTGGTGTTGGTGAAGACATGGACCTGTTGGAGTGAGTCCAGAGGAGGTCATGGAGCTGCCGCGAGGGCTGGAGCAGCTCTGCTCTGGAGCCAGGCTGAGAGAGCTGGGCTGGGGCAGCCTGGACAAGAGAAGGCTCCTGAAGGGAAGACCTTAGAGCAGCTCCCCATGCTAGGACTGAGACCACAGCTCTATCTCACTCCATCTCACAGCTTGCTAAACTCAGCATGGAATGAACCCTGGGGTCTGGGGTTTGATTGTCCAAATCAGAAATGTGGAGGAAATCATTGTGGCTCAGTGTGAAAAAAAAAAGCACATTTGGAGATATTTCTCATATAAAGGAAAGAAGGGGAATTATATTTTTGTCAACGCATAGCTAACCTTAGAGAGATCTTCATTCTTTGTGGTTCTTTTTACACTTTAAAATACTAATGTTACATTTAGCTCAATTCTGAAGCAAAATGCATGTTCAAAACGTAAATCCAGGACTTTCTGGATATGAAATGTTGAAACAAAACTCATTAACTGTATTTTCTCCTTCAGAAGCTGGCAGAAAATGACAGTTAAACCAAACCACTCATAACCTGATAACTTTTGCCACAATATTTTCTTGTACAGGATTTGAAACCCTTCATGTCTGCCTCACTTGGAAACCCATCCTGCATTTAGGACTGTGGCCATGGCATGCTCCCTGGAAACAAATCTGATGATAGGAAGTTGGCCCAAGGCCCAATGGGTTGTGTCTTTTGCTTTTGTCTTCTTAGGTTATGAGTGTTTTGCTGCTGATTGAGTACTCCCTGGAGGTGGCGAGTGGAAAAGGCTTTTGCAAAGACCTGGACAAGGATTACTACAGAATTGGTAGGTCACCAGCATGCTGGAAAGCAGCAAGGGTCCATGGGGTTGAGAAGGGAGCCCAAGGTCCTGCATTGGTCCCTCTTTCATCAAAGAAAACCTGAAACTGGTATTCACAACAGATGGGCAAAAGCTCAGACCCAGAGACAAAATTTAAGCTGTAAACATCTGGATTTTGTTTTAGGCTTTGGCTATGTTGGCTTTTTGGAGACCAATGTGGAGCCCAGAGAAGTTGTCTTTCATTCAGTGGGTCAGGCCCTGACCCCGGACTCTCCAATACCCTCATACTCCTTCAGCTTCCCACTTCCTCTGCAATATACTTTGCATTAATCTGACAATCTTCATTTTCCCTTCTCTTTCCTTTCACCAGCTGTAGATCATTTAAGCCTTACACACACTGATGACTTCCTTCACATATTGGGCATTTTCCAGCAAAAACACTGACGTTTCTGACCAGCTCCTCAATGGACCAAGTCTGACTTAAAGTCCTGAAGTGAGGAGAAATCACAGCCTCACACTACATCCCATAGGTGAATGGGCTACCTGTTATTGCCACTGCCCTGCCCTATATGCCATAGAGCCATCCTCTTATCCATTGTGCCATGCAGGGGTCTCCCACCTCACAGCTGAAGGCACTTCAGAGAACCCCACCAACCCACCTCCTTTTCCCCCTTGTCCCTTCGGCTCCCATCCCAGATTTTCCCAACCCCTGGTGTTTTTGCAGAACATTGCTTGTCTGAATGAGACAGCCAAACTGTTTCATAGCCCACAAACAGTCACAGGCATCACATTCTTCATGGTTGATTGAATTCCTACGGCTTGAGCTTGGAAGGATCTCGCTTAGCTTTCATAGACCTGGCAGATACCTCACGTGGGGTGCTGTTTAAAATAACATTACTCCCAAGCCCTCACATATTACTTAACCAGGCTGATTCTGTGTGAAGCTGTTTGGAAGCAACAAACACAGGGTGATTTTCCCTTTTCTGAGTCACTTTTCGATATAAAACCACAAGTTGAGACAACCCTTCTCTGCTGCGTGCAGAAAGGCTGAAACCAGGCTCCCACACCCTGCATTGTGTCTTCCCTACAGAGAAGGCTCATAGTCAGAATAAAATGCAGCTCACAGCAGCAAGGACTTGCCTGTCCCCTGCTTTCTCAATGTGTCCTTCCCCAGGCTTTAAGGATGCACAGAGACCTTCTGTAAGTGGAGGAAAAGGAAACCAAGTGCAGCAGATCTCACTTGTCCCCAGGGTAGGAGTTAGACATAGCAGAAAGAACCAAACTGTCTGGGTGACGTTATTGCTAACAGATGGGTTCACATCCTTCAAAAGAGCCCAGCTGGGTTTTAGGAGGCACCACTGTGATCCACCAAGGCTGTTTCGAAAGGCATCAGCAGTGAGCAGAAAATGGAAATCTGGGTGAGTCCTGCTAATAGGACACCAAGCAAGGGTCTGCTGTCATCTTTCACATGGGGCATTACTTCCAAAGTATTCCAGTCTGGGTGGGTTGGAGGCTACTTTGCTTAGGTGTGGTCCACAGAGGTCCTTCTACAGCTGTGGCTCAACTCAGCACCCATGATGACTGCTTTGGAAAATGCTTTCTATGGAGCATTCCCATTAGGGCAACATGCAATACACAAACAGGCTCTAGAACCCGGCTGTTTTCCAGGTGTCTGGAATCATCACAACATAGAAGAATCCACTTTTCCATTCCTGTAAAATACATTTCTAGTTTGAATTTTACAGATGAAAACTGAAGAACATGATTCAAATGCGACCTTGAGGTCTTCCTCCCTTCTTTTGGGGTTGGTTTTTTGGCCATAGGCATAGCTGGAAATAGTTTTTCCTGATGATGGAGTCTGCGCATGCATTCTGGCTAACGTGCCGTTCTGAACTGCTGAAAACCAACCATTACATTTGCAAATCAGTCTACTTGCCTGCAGAAGCAGTTGTGTAAAAATGACAGTTGTTTTTCAGTATTTTTCTGCAGAAAGATCATCCAAGGGCAATAATTTTTCCTTTTCTGTAGGTATCTGAGTAAAATCTTCTTTAAACTGAAAAGAAACCCAATTGTTGAGACAGATTTTTCAGATCATTTCCATACAAAGCCATTATAGGCTTCCTAAGCAAGATGCGTGAATCTGGAAGGTTTTCTTTAAGAATAAAACTGTTGGGAATGAAATTGGCCTCATTTTTAACCCTCCCCCCCCCTTCCCACACAATCAAAATGACAGGTCTTCCCCCTCCCCCCTCTTCCATTGCCTCCTACACAACAAGGAACATTTTCTAATGAAATCCCCAGCACTTCCACTTGGCTTTTCTTCCCAAGCGTTTCAAAAGGCTCTGCTCGGGAGATTGTATTTTCTGATTATAGTTGGAATAAGCACAGTGCAACCCTTCTATTCCCAGCAACTAGCAGGGAAGCAATACAGCAAATCAGTGGGAAAAGTTCAATTTGACTTCAAAACCCAGATGGATGAGTTGGAGAACAATTCGGGGAGAGGTTCTGTCGATGCCCTCAGCATCTGCTGCTCTATTTGTAGATCCTGCCAGATTAAAGCCCCTCTCAGAATATAGAATGCTAACACTGTAATCATGGCCCAAGAACACAAACAAAACAAGGTTTATGGGAAAATGCTTTGCACGTGATACAGTAGGGAAAAAATACATGTAGGAGTTCTTTATAAGGAATCAGAGCTCCCTCAAGATTTCTCAGCAGTAAGTTTTGCTGCCTTAAAAAGACGGTATGGGATGCGCCTCGACTTCCACAGGTATGGTCAGGGATGGGAAGGAGAATTGGGACTGTAGGTTTTTGTGATTGCTGGGGTAATGGGAAGGGTGACTGGAAGAGCAGAAGAGGGATGCTCTGTCCCTTGCAGCCTGCTACTCCTCACTTACATCTTGGCTTACAAGATGCCGTAGGCAGCGCAGGACTGAGAGTGCTCCTCTGAAATCTGTTTCTCAATGAAAGTTGACCAAGAAATTAACATAAGTTCCGCTGAAAAAGCTGGATTAAGGTGGGAAGACAACCCATGTTCTTCCTTCTCTCTGGGAGCCTTGAAGATGATTTACCCACCCCTTGTGGGGTCAATGCCAAGGTGGTGGCTGATCTAAAGTCGATCTAAATTTATTACCTAACTGCTGTTTAAGGAATAACACAAGATTAGTTTGGCCAGGCAGAGAGAGCAGGAGACAGACTCTGCTGCATGGCAATTGGGGGCATTCTGTCTCAATTCGAAAGAATTCAGCTCACATCTCTATGCTGTATCTCATGTACAGCAGGAATTTGGATGAGCATTTGCCATGCAGCCTCCCCCATTTCCGCTCTATCAGAAATCCCATACTGAGAAGGTGAGAAGTCTTCCTAGCAAAAGTCTTCTTGGCAGTGCTTCATTCCTAAAGCCCATGAGCTTTGACAGGCTAGTTTTTCCTGCTGGAAAAATAAACCCCCAAAACAATCCCCCCCCAAACACTTCAAGTAACACCTCCTTACTAGTTCTAAGCTGCTAACATGAGTGGGTTTCTGCCTTGAAAACGTTACACCCCACTGCTTGCTGTAGGTCATATCTTTAGGATGTCTTCAATTCATGCCCATGCACAATGTCAATCACTTTTATTTTTCATTAATGACTATAAAAATGGAGGCTGTGGACAAAGTGCAACTGGAAAAGTTGCTCCAATTTCTGCCCAGCCAGCCAAGAACAACACCTCAGTTATGCCTGAAGACCTGTGTGCACAGCAAACACCATATCCTATGCATACCATTGCCTATGCAAAAGATATTGCCTCCTTCCCTGCTGAAAGTGCACTTGCAGCCCAGAAAGCCAACTGTATCCTGGGCTGCATCAAAAGCAGTGTGACCAGCAGGTTGAAGGAGCTGATCCTGCCCCTCTGCTCTGTTCTTGTGAGACCTCACTTGGAGCATTGTGTGCAGTTCTGGCGTCCTCAACATAAAAAGGACATGGAACTGTTGGAACAAGTCCAGAGGAGGCCACGAGGATGATCAGGGGACTGGAGC
>WYDI02025928.1:0-34368 GCA_009867235.2 Psittacus erithacus | reverse complement strand
CAGCTTGCTCCAAGCCCCTGTGTCCAATGTGGCCTTGAACACTGCCAGGGATGGGGCAGCCACAGCTTCTCTGGGCAGCCTATGCAAGCACCTCAGCACCCTCACAAGAAAGAGTTTCTGCCTAATATCTGAACTAAATCTACTCTCTCAGTTTAATGAGGTGAAACACTGCAGAACACACAAAAATCTTAAGTGCATTCACGTACAGATGAGCTTCAAAAACCAGGATTTCAAAACAACACAAAAATTTCAATCGTACATCCTGGAGTGCACTTTTCTAAATATGCAGCTTACATTTCCATTTCCTTTTATCCTTCCAGGACTATGAACTTCTTTCGCTCTCCTCTTACTTTTCCTCACTCATTTTTACATGAGGTTCTTTATAATTTTCTGGCCGTTATTTTGGATCCATACTTTATAAACTTTACATGTCAGTTTTCTAACACTGTCTTTCTCTCTGTCTGATTTACAGTTCTATTGCTACTCTTATCTCTTCTAAGTATTTATAATGTACAGTATCTTTTTATGCCTCAGGGTTTTTAAGCCTTCTATTTAAATAACTTTCTGATGATGGACTTGGTTGCTGGAAGTTTTGGACTTAAAAAGATGCACTTTCCTGTCAGAGCAGCAAGGTTGAGTACAACTAGGCTGAAGCTCTTAGCGCTCTAAAACTGATCTCAGTAATTGATGACCTAATATACCATCACATTTTCCAGAGCACGTTTCCAGTCAAATATCAGACACAGTCAAAGTTCATTTTAGGCTTATCAAGCTGAAGCATGCCCTACTAGGATCACATTCTGCATGCAAGGAGACTACTAACTGAGGTTCTCATTAGCCCATGTTGCACGTACCTACAGGGTCATCAGTAATATAAATAAAGATTATATGGAATATGCTTAATGGTCACAAACATTCATATTCCAGTGATATTACGCTGTTTATGAAAATATTCACAGTTACATTAGAGATATTTAAACTAGGAAAAGGTTATACACTAAATGTAAGTCAATAGCTAACTGGTGGGAATTAAATTTGCTCAATAGGTTATTCCATGATTGAAGCTTATACATTGCTGATAGTTTTAATGTCTAGTATTAGCCATGAAAAGAGCTGATACTGGCCACTGCTGCAGAAAATAAAGTACTGGGGAAAACAGATCAATGACCTGATTCAATGTACTTAACCATATATAACTATGCATTGAGGTGCTCTTCTGAGTCATGTTAAAAAGAGGCATGGTTACTGTAGTATTATAATGGCAAGTGATATTTTGTAATGGACAAAATCTTCTTTCAATCTACCATTTTACAGCACATTATGAAAGAATAAAGTATGACAGGAATTAGTGGGGGTTTTTGGTCGAAATTGTAACACTGGTTTGGAATGACAATCTGCCTTCCTAAACTCCATCTGGAGTTTTCCCTGAATAAATATTCCTTCCTTCTCAAATTTGTGAACTAAATTATTCAATGATACTGCTTTGTGATGTTAAACAGCTGTTGTGTTTCACCCCTTTATAGTTCATTTCATTGATGGGTGAGGCAATTCTTTCATATAAGTAGTATTTAAAAGATGTCTTCAGTACCTTGAATTAAACGCAGTCTATGCATACAAGAAAATACTATATATTTTATCACTTGTAATGAAAGTAAGGTCTTTGCAGATGACAGATATTATTAACCCCATAGGTACCACTGAAGACTTTTAATATAGAAGTGTTCTGGAAAAGATTAAACCAAAAACGTCTCTACAAAGATCTGAAATGCCAAGGCGAGCTGCCCCCACACAGCACATACAGGACAATCAGGTGGTCCAGCCCAGTCACCATGGGAGTGTGAAAGGCAGGTCCTGCTTGACTAACCTGATCTCCTGCTATAACAAGCTGATCTACTTAGTGAATGAGACAAAGGCTGTGGATGTTGTCTACCTACAGTTTAGGAAAGCCTTATGGCAGTGTCTCCCATAGCACTCATAGTGGAGTTCCCTGCCCACGGCAGTGGGGTTAGAACTGGATGATCTTGAGGTCTTTTCCAACCCTAACTATTCTATGATTCTCCTGAAATAATTGGCTGCTCATGGCTTGGACGGGAGTATCGTCTGGGTAAAAATCAGACTGAATTGCTGGTCCCTGCGAGTAGTGATGGAGTTAAATCCAGTTGGTGGACAGTCACGAGTGTGTACTTGGCATTGGTGAGGCTGCACCTCAAATACTGCGTTCAGTTTTGGACTCTTCGCCCCCAAGAAAGCCATTGCTGTGCTGGAGCAGGTCTCAAGGACAACAAAGCTGGTGAAGGGCCTGGAGCACAAATGTGATGAGCAACAGCTGAGGGACCTGGAGGTGTTTAATCTGGAGAAGAGAAGGCTCAGAGGGGACCTTGTCGCTCTCTACAGCTACCTGAAAGGAGGTTGTTGTGAGTAGGGGGCTGGTCTCTTCTCCCAGGTAACAAGTGATAGCAAGAAATGAAATGGCCACAAGTTGCACCAGAGAAGGTTTAGACTGGATATTAGGAAAGATTTCTTCCCCAGAAGGGTGGTCAAGCATTGGAACAGGCTGCCCAGGGCACTGCCAGAGTCACCATCTCTGGAGGTATTTAAAAGTCCTGTAGATGTGGTGCTTAGTGACTTAGTTTAGTGGTGGACTTGAACTGGGTTAACAGTTGGACTTGATGATCTTAAAGGTCATTTCCAGCCTAAACGATTCCATGATTTTATGATCCCAGAGATACAAGTTAAGTTGTTTTACTGGGAAACCACCTGCTTTTATACATTGATGAGATATTTCACACAGACGTATTTTGCCCTCAGACACTCATCCATAATTGAAATTGATTTCAATAGAAATTGTGAGTGCATATTTGGATGCTTTTACTGAAGCAGCATTCTTGCAGAGGTTTCCATAGAGATTCCACAGCCAGATTTGCCTTTAACATTAAAATCCCCATTTTACACTTGAATTGGCAATTTTAGCTTCCATATCTGACAAAGTCATCCAGAGGGAAATAAAATCTCCCATGAAGAGCTGGCCCCTGGCAGAGTATCCTAGAAAGAGTATCAGCTTGCTCTGTTCCTACATCCTTTCCTAGGCATCTGCTTCAGGCCACTTTCAGAACCAGGATGCAAGGACAGAGTAATCTTCATTCTAACCTGATAAAACCTTTCTTATTTTGGAAGGCAATGAAGGCTTTTTCCAGATGAGTATATGCCTTTAAACATAGCACTCTCCTTCCTTTGGTAAACTTTGATTTGTCCCTCTCAGTTTCTTGTTTTATGGACCATGAGCCACCATAATTGAGAAGTACCTTCTTTCACAGATAAAACACAGATGAAAGATCATTACACCATTGCCAGACCATGCCCACTGATGTTTTTCTACAGTCCTTTCTCTAGTTTTCCTTTTAATACATACAGACCACTCCCAGTCCACATTGACAGAGTATCTATTATCAAGTTGAAGAGTGGGGCTATAACTTTTCATCTCAGTACATTCTTCACCTCTCCAAGCTTACAACTGGGGACACCAGAGCAAAGTAAGACACAGGACTGCAGTCTTAATTTCAGTAATTGTACAAAAAGAGAAAACAGGCTGAAAACAAACCAACCTCTAACTTCATGTGTCTCAATTTAAACTCCTCTTAAAGCAATGTTGGCCTAGCACAGAGATGAAATGTAAAACTGAAAGAAATACTTTGCTGTTCTTGCTGTTTGATGGTCTCTTAACTATGCTTTTTCTTTAACAAGATCAGCTAAAACCACACAGTCTGACTTTCTCCACTTACTCCAGCATTGGATACTATCCCCAGATCCCACTCCACTCCTTGTGCGTTATTATGGTGTGTTTTTACTATATCTTATCTGAAAGCAGAACTCCGTAATGGTGGACTTACTGAGACCTCATCACCTGAGTATTTCTTTGACATTACTCTATGTCTCAACAGAATCAGTTGCTCCTCAAACTCAATGCACTGCGGAACACAATAGGTCATTTGAGATGGAACATTGACAGCCCATGGCCTAATAAGTTCCTTGGTTTCTGCAAAAATAAAGACAAAGACTGCAACAACAACACTGTTAATATGAGCTTAAAATATTAAACAACCAAGAATGCTCTGAGAATGCCCCTTGATAGTGCAACTAGTGTGACTAAGCCAAGAACACACACCTGGAGAACCCTTACCTGCCAGAAACAGCCCACTGAAGGCTATCACCATATTAAAAGAATATATTTCAAATCCATTCATTATATAGATTTCAATTCATTTTTTTGTTTTGAATTGCTCAATATGGTATTACTTAGACCACTATAGATATGAGTAAGTTTACCAATTCAAATTGGCCAATTTGTGTATTTATTGTAGTGGTCTCTGACCTCTCACGCTGCAAGTATTATCTTAGATAATAAAGTCCATTTAAAAACATCTATTGTGTGAATTTAGATACTTTGCTTCAAACCCTGTCCTTACAAGAACATTTTTCTATCAGCTACTGAAGACCAATATCTCAGCTAATTCTATCCATTCATTTTGTTAACTCTGAGCAATTTTTGATTGACGTTCAAACTAGGTCACATTTTAAGCTCTATCATGCTTCACACATCCCTTTCTAGTAAAGAAGGTAGATTATATCTGGCAGTCACTTGATTGGACACTTGAATTTAACTCTCAATAATCATAAGCAACTGTGCTATTGCAATCTATTTGTACTTGGAATATTCTACCTTCCTGAGTTCCACAACAGCATCATCAAACATGCTGGAACTTAACTGGCAAAGGTCAAATGTCTTGTTACAATCAACTGCTGGATCCTGGCTATCATGGGCTACTTTGATAGAATTTGAACAGAAAAAAGTCTAGCCTGAAATATATCCAGGGACTCAGTGAATTTCTGAGATTTACTATAACTGATCTTAGGTTCAGGGTTAGTATGGGTCAAAGAACAGTGAAGTGAACCATCATAGTTTTCTCATTTTGCTTACATTTATTGTTCCTCTTAATATACACACACTGCAAAGACCTAGTATTACATCTGGCTTCTCCTAAATACAATAGCTTCAGTGACAAGAAGGACAAAGCATTAAGATCTGTCCATGTAAAACTTTCAGTCAGTGATCATACCAGATAATTTGGTCTCCAAGATATCCACTAATTAGATACCTGATGACTGCTGGCTATGAAAATTAAGCTAGATGTGAAACATGAGTAATATATTCTCCTATTCACTGTAAGCTACTGTTTTGTTTGCATTGTTTCAGCTTTAAGAAAGGAGGTTAACCTGTGTTCTTTCTTGGATTTTTCATCAGTATTCTGGCACTGTTTCAGAGGCAGGAATTACCTTTCAGCTAACACTCACAATGCACTCTCCTAATCTTTAGTTCTTGGACTCACAATACACTTCCCTACTTTTCCCTGTTTTTTATGGCAGCATCATTGCATGCCTGTATCTAGCTGCTGGCTTTGGAATCAGGCAGGACCCCAGAATTATTCAGGACAGGAAATGAGACCCCCTGCTCTGTCAAAATGGAAAGGGAAGGAAATGAAATTATCTACAGTTCTATGCCTAGACACCATTACATTACACTCAGGAAGGTTCAGACAGTGAATATAACGTACTATCTAGCAGGTGAGTAAAAGGAATGGAAATCAGATTTACTGTGTTCTCTGCTGTTCCCAGTAGCACTGATGTTGAAGACACTGATGGAAACTTTAATTTTTTCTGTGCCCTGGTCTATCCATTTGTGTTTGCAAATATCTCTGAAAACATTATATTCAAGCCCCACAATTGTAACCTAGGGACTATTATTAACCATGGCATTTACATAGACACATTGCTGTTGTCCTCAAGCAGCTCCAAGCTGAATTCCCCATCACATCCTAGTGAGTCTTTCTTTTCAACTTCTAATGACTCTGAAAGAGTCATACATAATAAATACATGATTCACAGACAGCTATTTAGCCTGCTAACAAATCTCTAATTTGTTATCTAGCAAATATAGTAACACTTAAAATACAGAGACTTAATCAATGGATTTCTCTCCCCGTCTCACGTATCTGGAATACACAAAGTGCGGTAGACTGCTGCTATCCATAGACTGGCTACCTCTGATTACAGTATATATATACATGAACCATCATTAAATAAATGTACAAAGAGTCCTAAAATGCTGAAGCAATCAGCCATCTGAACACATTATCAGCTTTCCTCTTCCTTCCTCCTCTGCTGTGATGTCCTATGACTGTCCCCCAAAAAGGAAAAAAGGGTGTCAGTTATCTAAAACAAAAACCTGGATCTAGACCAGATTTCAGTGTGTGAGCCTTTCTTTTATAACAGGTAACTTTATTTCAGGTAGGCAGGACAGAGCACCATGGAGCATATATAAATCATGTAATTACCTGATTAAGACACTGTGGGTTACAAGGTGAAAGTGGAAAGTTACAAAAGCTAATTACCCCAAATGGGGGTAATTGAAGATTATCTAGTCTGTGTGTGGAATTCAACAGAAATATTCTCCTACATACCTGAAAACGTATTAAAACCCCCAAAATAAGTTTCATTTTGGGGACTGATCTTAACTTCTATTGGTCCCGTTCAACCTCAACCATTCTGTGACCTATGTGGTAGCATCTTCCTTGAGTTTCCAGTGATAGGCTGTGAGTCTATCACTACAGTAAATTCTGATACAATTTGGATACCAAAGTCAAGAAATCTGAACCCTGCAGATACTGACTACCCCTACCAATGAGTTTCTTCAGTAGGAATTGTGCTGATCTCTGCTTGTGGTAAAGAAGACACTGTATGGTATTTGATGAAACACATTAAAATTAGAACACGCTGCCTTTCATGCATAGTAGAGATGTCCTTAAGGTTGATATTTTTATCTCACTATTTGGTTTCATTACATTGAATAGATCATCTCCAGAGGAGTGGTTTTACACAGCTCAGAAATATCTGGTTTCAGGAGTACATGTGAATATTTTGTAGGGTTTTAATCTGCATGGGTCTGTGATCCTTCCCCTCTGTTTTGTTTCAGTTTTGGAACTGAAAATAAAAAAACTTGTCAAAGCCTTTGTTTTGCCTGGCTTCACGTCAAACCCATGTAGCATTCTGCACTCAGTATCTATTTCCATAAGATGACCTGGGTTTCATGAAGTTATAAAGATTTGTCAGCTTTCAGAAGATGTGCAGCTGAGATACGGGTTTGCAATTATATGTGAAACATGAAGTCAGTTGGGCTCACATTTCATTGGAAACATGATTCTCAGCACTGTGCCTTTAAAACAGTATGTTTTGCCAAAGAATGCTACAAATGGTCTGTTTGAGATTAAGAAATAAACCAAAATAAATGAAATGAAAAATCCCATTCAACTGTGCTGCCTAGTCAAACTCTTCCTCAGAGCTCATGACTCTCAAAATACTCAACAGCTTTCTGCAATGACACCAGTCCCTCGGTCAGTTATTTACCCTTATCATTCAAATTACTGAAGAAGGCTAATTATTAGGAGAAAAATGCAATTGAGAATAAGTGAAAAACACCCAAAATAAGCCAGGCATCCCTTTCCACTGCTTGTTTTTTGAGTATTGGGTTAAAGAATAATGATAGATTGGGTAAGCATCTAGGAAACACTATGATCACTTGATCTGAACTCTCAGAGAGATTTCTTTTTTCACAGGAATGTCAATGAATTGGGTTTGGGTGCAAATACTTCAGGTGTTATATTTTGTTTTGTGCTAGTTTTGTTCTATTTCTTGTTTGGGTATTTTTCAGCTCTTCAGAGAAATTAGGGAGAGAAATCTCTGCTAATTTTATTATAAATAAATCATTACATGATAAAAGCATAAATTTCATTGAAATGTGTAAGACAGCAATGCAATAGAGTGGATGGTAACAAATATTTCTGAAGTTCTGAAGTGGACTATAAAGTTTCAAAGCAGTAAGGAGGAGTTTTGTGTTTATTGTGTGCTAGCAAAGAGCAAAGGGCTGTTTGCTTGCCTGCACCATTTTTTTCACGGTTTATATAAAAGTCTTTATGATAAATCCAGGTCCACCTATAATTGATATAACCCAGAATGTCCACATTTGGAGTAGTTCATTAGTTATAATTAACAGGAAGAGAAGCTTAATAACATTGTTGATTACATGGACACTAAGGAGTTTTCCTGAAGTAGAGCACAGCTATAAACAATGAAGTGTTTCAATGCTGATGTGGTGAGATTAGAAAGCTGTTAGTGAAATCCTCATTTTAGAGTACTTTGTGTACTCTGTTCTGAATTCTGTGTGGTGGGAATCCATACCCCAGAGAAAACGAGTTAGTTTACACACATAGATATTTATAACACAAGCACACCCACATATACCTTTATGTATCACTTTTCTGATAGACAAAAGGAAGCCAAACTAGAATGCAAATGTAACTTTTGGCACAGAGATCATGTCAACCCAAACAGACTAAACTGACTTGATGATTTTCCAAGTATAAATTTGCATATAAAAAGAACAAAGGCTTTGGAATTCTACATTTGCTAACTTGAGACCATTTTATCCCAGAGGGAAAAGAAACTCTTGAGTATGAGTTTGGACAACTCTGTTGTCCAAATTTTTATCATTAGCAGAAACTAAATGAGACTTTACTTTGGTCATTGCAAGAAGAGCTATTTTCTGGTTTGCCTTTTACGTGAAGAGGAGGTTGCAAATTCTGTATCCAGCTGACTTAAAATAGTAAGAATCCACTAACACAATTTAAAGTTACAAAGCGATGCTGTTTCTCATCCGGAAACTTGTTTGGGGTTGCTTTAAAATCTGCTTTAGCAACTGTGATAGAGAGTTGTGTCTGACATCCATCCTATCATGCAGTTCCGTATTGCCATTAAAGAGACTTTTCTTCATCAACGGATGTGTGATACGACCCTCAATGGTGTATGCTTTGTTCAGGTGTATAACAAGGTACAGGGTTTCCAGTGTTCAGCCTTTTATTCCTTTCTGTGAAAACCAGTTTACAGAAAAACAAGCAAACAAGCACCAAAAAAACCCAAGCCCAAAAATTACTTCCCCTGGTTTAAACAAAAGCAAAAGAAAAGTGAGAAAAAGGGTCACATTCATTTTCCTTTGAAATGTGGTTTCAGGCAATTTTAATGTGGTTTCAGACAATTCCTTCCCACTGTAGAAATGAATCATGAAATTCAAAGTTAGGAGTGATTTGTAAGAATCAGTCTGCTTTCTTCAGCGCCCAAGAATCACAAGATGAAAACAACAAATGACTTGCAATGAGAAGGAGTAATTGTGGATGTGGATGTTCCACTTTATCCACACTAGACGTTAATTGTAAATCCTCTCTTTGATAGCAAGTGTCTCTTCCAGCATTGACTGAAGTCCATGGAAGAGCTGCCATTGACTTCAGATGTTACAAAACCAACATATAGCTGCAGCATATGTTAAGGAATGAGTATACTTCAGATACCAGTTTTATATTAACCTTAGGAAGATAATTAGCCTTTTCCCTCCCAAGCCTGCGATGATAAAAAACAAGGGATTTGAATCAATTTTCCAGTGTTAGAAATGACGTTTCTTCTAGTCCTAATTACAGTCGGGAGAGGAAACATGCTGTCCCATTCCCAGCTTCTTTCCCTGATGTACTATTTTCTCTCAAGATACCTTGGTGTGTTTCACCTTGGTTTATTTGCTGTTTAAGGAATGACAAACCATACTCTTACACACCTTATGTGCAAGTGTCATGAAATCTTTGCGAAAATCCTACTAAAATGTAATACAAGAAAATAAGCCTCCTTGGAACTGTCCCAGCATTATGTCAAAATTGGAGGATAGCTGAGGAGAAGGGTGTTGTGTATGTGAAGGAGAAACTACACTTCTGGCTTTTTTTCCTCTGTATTACTCACAGAAAAACACACATGTACAAACATAGACTTGGGAGGGCACCACAAAGGAAGTCGGAGAACTTCATGTTTGATAGCAGTATCTCAGCAAAATCTAACTAATTCAGATTGGCCAAATCAAAGTGATTTAAAATGGCAAAAAAACCCAAACCCACTACATAGTCAAAATCACCTTTGGTTGGTCCATTCCAGACCACAGGTAAAAATCAAGGGGAAAAACTATCAAGCATCAAACCCCTGTGTGCAAATTAGATGATACTGAGTTACCTAAATAGAGATTTTAAAGTATTTCTTTCTTTTCTCTTTAATATAAATTTTACTCAGAAGCACTGAACATAGAGAATTCTTCCTGACCTCAGTGCTAGGAATAAAACAAATTGGTTTGCTGCAAACAGTAATTAGACAAAGAATCATTAGTAAAATCCTGCTGAAAACTGTATGCTTACTGAAGGAACAGTCAAAGAGCCTCTACAGTGCTTTGTAGAATTGCTATTTCCTTTTCCTTTTGAAAACACATTACCCATTTACTCCATCCATCTTTCAAAAAGATTCCCATGCACATACTGAGTGGATGTTTACTACAGTCTGCCAAACCTCAGCACTCAGCTCATGGGAAGTGCACATCTGCTTGCGGAATGTGAGGATGCTCAAGTGATGATGGGGTGCTTGACATAGGGATATAAGGTAGTGATATGCTCTGTCAAAGCATCCCATAAATACAATGCTATAAGCAAGTGAGCACTGCCTCAATAAGAGAATTAAGAAATGACCCTACACAAATTTTCCCTGATTCCAGACTTTGAGTGCAAGTACGTAATTTTGGCTGCGTCGCACAATAAAAATACATTGATTTATTCAAACTTTTACGTTCCAAAATCCAAAGCACTTTATGAGCTATGCAACATACACGGCAGCACTTTCATTTATGACTAAATGCAGCAATCTCTCCAGTGGAGCTCTGCATCTGTTAATTAAGGTACATGTGTAGCCCAAACTTCTTTTTACAATACCCTCAAGTGCCATCTCTGTATCTCAGGCTGGGAACTAAGGTAGTGAGGTGACCATTAATCTCCACAGGCTCAGAATTTCTCCCAGAGACATTATGAAAGAAGATTAAATCTGTACTGAGATCTCACGGCAGTGCAAATAGTAGATCCATGCCAAAGACCTGTAGGGAGAAGACTCCTGTTCCCTATCAAAACACCAAAAATGGTGCTGGTAAGTGGCATCAAACTTCCAATCTGTGACAACAATCTGCTTTATTCTGCTAGGAGGTAAGAGTGACATTTGGCCTCTGAAAATGTTCACTGAGTACTAGGGAGGTAAGGCTTTTCAAGCATCATAATTGATAGATTAGTAATTAACAAGCTATGCAGCAGGAAGAAAATCATTGCATGATGACTAGATTACAAACCCAGTCCTTTCATCCTGATGTTTGTGATTTCGCAATGGCTCTGATTGTAGCTTCTCTGCCATTTACATATCTTCCTAAGCATTTGAGGTGCATGCTGATTTCATGTTTTCTCTCATTTTGATGCGTTGCAGGTGCTTGTCAGTGACTACCAGAATTTCTATTGCAGTCAGCAATCTAGTATCTAGTATCTTGTCATCACTAAGGCAACAGTGGGACTTCAGTATGACAGATGCCCTCATGGCAAGCACACTCAAGACTGGCTGGAGCTAAAAGCCCAGTCTGCAAAGTTAGAAAGTGTTGACAGCTGTGGAAAGGTATCATTGGGTACCATGTGCTACTAGGTTATTCGATCTTGTGCTTTGAGGCAAGATTTTGGGCTGATGACTTAGGACTGTTACTCCAACTCATGATTTGTCAGGTTTCTTCACTTTGTGGAACCTGGGTTTCTTCACCAACACTTCTTTACCAGGATCAAAATATCCAACCATTTGATGTATGAAACCTCATTAATTCAGGTGTTTGTAGAAATTTAGGACCTTTCCATGACAATACTTGTATAAAATGACTAGCAGGCGTGTAAGTATTTTCATGCAATAGCAGTACAGTAAGCACCACATACTATTTATTTTAATGGTACTTTCAGCCTATATTCCATTCACTTATTTCTATTCATTATTTTATGGTTCAGTTCTGCAATTTAAATAGAGGCAAATCACTCAGACAAAAATCAGACAGAATGGTCCATTTAGATCTTCTTTTGGGACAGAAGAACTTGGTACAGAGTGAGGATAAGTGGCCATTCATACAGTATAAAAGAATCTGTATGAGCGAAACGCTTCAATATCACTGAAAAAAAGATTCAGTGTGTTCAAAAATGTGACTGCCCATCTTATAGCATGTAATAAAAAATGTTGCTAGCATAAGCTTCACTTTAGAGGAGTGATGAAAGCACTCCAATCCCCCTTTTTTCTATGTTTTGACTAATAACATAGAACAAAATGTGAATTACCAGCCCTCAGTACTATATTTTGCTGTTTTTCTCAGTCTTGGAAGGGTCTTTCGATTGCAACAGAGCTCTGACTTTGAGAAGGAATGAGATTAAAATCACCTTCAGCCATCTCAAATTCTAATATGTGATTGGTCTATATGAGGAGATCACAGTAATTAATTGCACATGGCTTATGCTACTGTATACCATAGCCAGTGATACATGTTACAATTCTTCCTTTACTTGTTCACCTTTTCCTGAGGCTGGGAGAGGGCTGTACTTATTTTTCCATGTGTGATGGCCACCTACACAGCCACTGGTTTTACACACAGGTATAGCTAGAAATTTGGAGGGCATTTTTTACCCATCCATCTATCCATGCATCCATCCTCAAATCAGTTTGGTTCACCCAGTGAGGACACTTGTTTTACAAAGACTGGTACTATCTGGTTTTTATTTTCAGATAAAAACCACGTCTTTTAGGATATTTAAAGATTTTTCTCATGCATCAATAACAAATGACATTCAAATCAGCAGTTCAAATCAGTGATCACTTCTAGGAATATTAGCCTTTTATTATTTTTTCTCTTTTATTGTCCTTTGTGGCCATAATGAAGAGTGAATTTTGTTATAATTATGCCTTTTGTATTATTAACCAAGTAGAAGGCAATAAATGTTCATATTTCAAATGTAAACCCCACCTCTATAAATTGTATATAATACTTAAAATTCTTTTATTTCAATAGGGATAAGAGATATATTAGAAATGTGGCTTCTTTGCAAGAAATGGCATAATTTGAAAGAACAGGATTATATGTTTTTTCCTGAGGAAACTCTCTGTGATATAAAAATAAACCTTTGCTTTTTTATGCTCTGCATTAATAACTACACCTAGAAAGAACACAGACAGTTGTGGTAGCCTATACATCATACCAACTCATTTATAATCAAATCTAACTTTATATATGAGAATTATGACAAAAGGGAGGTCTTTTGCAAGATAACTCATTTTTATAGAGGAAATGGTTCAGATGCACTTGACAGGTTCTTGAAAACAACAGAACCAGACTTTGTCCACCAGCTTAACAGGGATTTTTGGCAAGCCTAGCATTGTAATTCACAAGGGCCAGCTACTCCCTCTGCCACATGGGCTGCAGAACAGTAAATGAATTAGGGAGGGCTTTTATTTGCAGGAATCAATGACAGTGCCAGGGCCACTGAATCTTTAAAAAGAAGAAAAAACAGGGCTCTTTGTGTGCCCCTGCTCTAATGTGCTGACGTGCCAGCATCACTTTAACAGCTTAACAAAATAATGTTCACAGCTATTGAACCTGCCTTTTACATGTTCAGTGATACATTTTCAACCACCCACTCCTAGCGTCCCCCTTTATTTGCCTGCAGGATTTAATCTCACACACATATAGTAAATTTGATGGACAACTTATGCTGGATTCATTCCCTAACAGGGTATTGGATCAGCCAGCCAGATTCAGAGTATTAAGATCTGCTGCCCTGCATCTTACAAGTAAATTGTTATACCCACTGAGATACTTTCACAGACTATGTACCCCATCATGTCTTGAAACAACCTTTCTGTCTTTCCTAGTCGTTTGACTGACCCACACTCATCATTTTCTTGACATTCCCCTTTGTCTGCCTGCAGGTACTTCCCTCTGGAGCTAATGTCCCTTTGAAAATATTACTGTCTTTACATTAGACTCTAAAATGGTGCGTATGAGGGGGTTCACTGCTATCTTCAAGTGTGCATTTGTAGACTATCTTATTGTTGACAGCAACAATACATTATTTCTTCCTTTCCTGTTGTTCTCACCATTTAGCTGTATTTTTCAAGAGGCTCAGCCTTATTAAGTACTCAGTTTCTATTACTAATAAGGCCTAACTTAAAGATACTGCCACTCATCTCAGTGCTTTGGGCTCTGTCCTCTGAGTCAGAAAAGCATCATAATACCATTGAAGGATGAACTTCAGGCACTGAGTTTGAGTGTCTTGTTGAATGCTACAGATCCCTGCAAGAACATGCTTAATACTCAATGATACATGACCTCTGCTTTTGAAGTCAGAAGTTTGACTTCTTTTTCTCCTGTCTAATAAGGTAAGGAAATAAGAAGATGAGGTAAATGACATATTTATACTCATTTCCATCTCCCACAAGGAATCTGAGAGGTACTTAAAATGCAATTATTTGGTTCAGATATTCTGTCCAGGAAATGTTTCCACAAGCATTTTACAGACTTACTGTAAATAATACAATCACACGCTTCATTCATAAATAAGCAAAGAGAAGCAGGAGAGAGGAAACTGAGACATAAGCAGAGATTTGAAGCCTGGTGCTGAATCTACGTGACCACAGAATGCAGAGTGACTGTTGCAGGTGACAGAGGAGAAACCAGGTCTACCTAGGATGACAAGGAAGAGTTAAAGAAGGAGTGGAGAAGCTAGAAGTGAGAGACAAAGCCAATGCAGGAGGCTCTATTTTGTTTTATTTTTAATTATTTGGGGTTTTATTTTTGGTGGTGGCAATCGTGAAGGTTTTATACCACCTTTTAGGAATATCTCAAAAGAATATGCAAGACAACACCTTTTTTGTCAAATGGTGAAGTAAAGGTGGGCCATTTCATAGCAATAAAAAATGTTCTGAGTATACTCTAGTACCATGATCATATTTTTTGCTATATAGAATGAAAACAAGGCTCAGCAGACCACAGCTAGCGAGACAGGGACAAATGTTCATGCTTTTGTTTGATCCTGAATGGTGGTCTCCAGGGAGCTGCCTTTTATCACGGTTTTAGTCACAGAGATAGGTGAAGAACCTCTGGAAGAATGAGACGGAGAAAATGGGTAGCTGTTCTAGGGTGAGACCTAAGGGAAGTACAAAGATTTGTCTAAGGGAAGTATAGGTGTGCATAAATACAATGCTGACCCCCCATACAACTATGTACTTGAAAGAGGAGATAAAAGGTGTTCTGTTGTTATCCTCCTTGTGCTAACTCAAGCCTAATGATCATTACTAAAGAAAAGCTGCAGAAATACATACATTGTCAATATCAAGGCTCATCTATATCTACCCAAAAGTGATCCTTGTTCAGAAGCCAACAGGAACATTAAAAGCCCAGGTTTGTGCTATTAGGTTTTCTCAGCCTCCAGATGAGAATAGCTATATGCAAACTGCCTGTGGTCCCAGATGCATAACAAATCCTGACCCATGGCCACAAACAGTTTTGGGGAATTGCAGTGTGCTTAGATCCCAGTCTTACTGTTGCATAATAGGACAGCTGAAGTCCATTGCTTGGGAATGTTTCTCCTTTACAATTTATTGGTATATATATGGCTATCACGATCAGCTCTAGTGCAAGGCAACTCTTGAACATCAGATGACATTTAAAAACATGTACTGTATTAGCTCCAAACCAGCAATCTACAATGATTTCCATAGCCTTACAGTATTTTCTATGTCATATCTGGCAAGGTATAATCTACCTATCTCAGACCAAGACAATGAGAATTACAGACTTCAATCCTCTGTGTGACATCAATATTTTTCTAACCTCTGACAAGTCTCTGACTCAGTTTCTCTCCTTATGGATGTTTGTAAAAATTAAGCCATTACAGCGGAGCTCTTTGAAGATAAGAATCCTTTGTAAGAGCTATGTGTAATTATCCTTTCTTATTTTAAGCTGAGACGATGACACCCTGTCTGTAAGTCTGCTAGAGTAACCTGGTTACAGCAGGGACTGTCTTGGCCCGATTCCACCCTTTTGCCTAACTGTAAAATGTGCCAAACTCAATTCTGGTGATTATTTCATGTATGGATTTTGAGATGTCTGCCATAATTCAGTCTCCATCAAAAAGTGAAATACTAAGATCAAGGTTTGGTATTTGACTGAACTATTGAAAAGGCTCCAGATAATATATCCTGAAAATTTCATGAAAGTGTCTTATTACAGGCTTCTGGCCACAGATGGCTTATATAGGCCATCACTTTTCTTCGGATGACACCCATTTCTGTATCTTCCTTGACTTACTCTTTTACCCTTCTGTTTCCCATTTATCCACCTCTCTCAGTTCTGTCAATCTCTTGCCTATGCCATAACTTTTTCCTACTGAATCCTTCAAAGCCCGAAGGCATAATATGGATAAAGAGTTATTGCTGTCCAATGTCTCTGATGTCTCTAGCTCTGTGATTGTTATTCTTCACTTTGCTTTCAGGGATGGAAATTCCAAGATTTGCCCTTGACTCTGAGGTTCTTTTTTCCTCTCACAGCTTTTCAGCCTCTTTCCACGCACAGAGCTTTCTCTGGAGTGCTGCCAAAAGTTATCTTTATCCCATCACCCTCCTGCTGTTGCCAAAACCCTTACTCATATGCCAATTGCAATTCAATCATTTATAATCTCTCTTAATTTTTTTATACATTTCAATTTACAGGGTGATGCCAAGCTACTGTCAAAGACCATCCATTTCCAAACCATGAGTGACGTCAACGCTATCCCCACTGTCTTGCTGTCATATAATGTCCAGACTGCCCCTGACTAGAATGCAGAAGCCAGACACAAGTGAAAAGAACACAAAGAAAGGAACTTTCAAAGAGAATACTAAAACTAGTGGACTTTCAGACTTCCGGGTCTCTGATTGCTCCATAAGTTTCTATCTTATCTATAAGTTAATTGTCTTGGAGATCACCAGATCTTAATCAGTTTGTGTCCCTACTTCCTTCTAAAAGCCATTTTCAGTTTGATTGTATACATTGCAGTTTAAAACCTCAACAAAAGTTTCCCATAAGCTGAAAATGAGAGGATTAAAAATAACAATGCCTGATGCGGAAGTCATCCCAGTGTCTGATGCTTCCTGCCACCTGGTGGAAAGGTTTGTTAGCTGCACTTTTCTCTTGGTTGAGTTCCTTAAAGGATTTCTGAGGGAATTCACAGGTTTTTTGATGTGCAGTGCAGCCCAGCAAAGTTACATATACACAACTAACTATCTGAGTTACCTTCGAGACCATAGCAGTGAAACCCCAGAACACCACAGACTGGGAAATCTGCCCAAGGTCCAGGGACACTGATGGTTACTCACAGTAAGCTTCATGGTGCCATTGCTACCGTAAAGCCTGAATTGTATTAAAGATGGCTTAAGCCTGTTTCCATGAGTCGGCCACTGCATTTTAGGCTTAATATAAGATCTGTTATGTGCTCATTTCAAACAGATTGTCCTGTGGCTGTTTAAATTGCGGCACCAGTGGGTGTTATGTCCTTATTGATTTTAGTGCTGTTGTTTGCCGTTTGTGCCCTATTCCATAAAATGGGCAGCGTGGCAATGCAAGTGAATGTCCTTTTCAGTGCATACTGTATATTCTCTTTTGTGCTAGCTCCACACTGAATATCATGGTGAACAATTGCTATGTAAAGATGCTACGTAAAGATGAAGATCTATTGAGAATGAAGGTCACGCTCCACCTTCAAGTTAACTTCAGGCCTTCAGGCAGATGAGGGGCTTAGAGATTACAGGCTCTAGTTACTAAGTTCCATTATGCCTAAAAAAGGTTTTGTAGCTGACTGTGAACCATACAGATATGAGAAGTCATATGAGAGATACAGCTTGGGGCAAGGGCATTTTTAGTTTCTGGATTGTGGTAAGGAGATTTTTAGCAACATGCTAAAGATACAGATTCTGCATTTTATTCCAGTGACTCCTGAAGGTAAAACATAGTAGCTATTGTGAGAGCAGATACTGGAAAAGTCAAGACTGACATTTCCCAGGCAAGTATTTTCTCTCTTTGGGATGCAAAGCTACGCTTCATTTTGTCTTCTTTCCTTTGACCTACTGCATTCCTGATTGCAGTGTGGTATATATTAAACCCAGCAATAGATGTTCCTGTTTTCCCACCTCAGTTCCAGTCTCAGTTTTATCTCTAAGCTATAATTATTTCTCCCTTGTGGACTGTAAAGACTTGAGATTTATTTTGGAAAGGAACTAGCTAAGTCATGATGAAAAAGATGAGAAACACCTCCTCACCCTACTACTACTGCCACCAAAGACAGCGACACTAACGACTACTACTACTACTAAAAGTTCTTGTTCCTGTGTCTAAATCACTAGAAAATACTGTGCGTTCAATTTGCAGTGACTGAAGAAAGCTGTTGTACTGCCTAAACTTCAGATATTTAGACAGAGCAGTGGACATAGGACTCCTTACGGAGTAACTCTAGGTAGCTACTAAACTTCATTGACTTCCAGAATTTCACTTTAGATGACATTATGAGCGCTCAAAATCAACTTGTTGGAGCCAGTAACAAAGTTTATAAGCATTAAAACATGGATAGACCTAGGAGACTAAGAAATGCTTGCACCAAGACCTAAGAAAATTACACATCTGAATCCCATGGAAGATCTGAGTCGAAAGTGGTGGGAATGTTGTGCTTGAAAAGCAGAACTGGATCCTGGCCCAAGTTTCAGGCCAGAGACATAAAAAGATATCTCCCTCCCCAGATACTTTCTGAGGTGAAGACATCCAAAGTCTGTCACAACACTGCAAACCGTGAGTTAAAAGTAAGGCTTTTTTTATGCTGCGCCCACTCAAACGTCAATCAGGAAGCCTCTATCATCCTACACTGAAAAGAGGTGTCATGCGGCAGTGCCTCCTATAAAGGGTTGTTCATTTCTTCAGCACGTTCCCTTGATTGTGAACAAACAAAAAACCTTTTCTAACTTCCTGATTTGTACTTCAACTAAAATTGCCCTCTTCAGCCAGTGAATGTTGAAATATTTGTGACAGTATTCATGCTACAAAGTGAATCTCTCTGGTCTTGAATGTTCTTCCACTGTGATAAATGCCATCTATGTTTCCTTTCTATTTTAATTTGGGGGGGAAAAAAGGAGAAAAACTGCATTTGGGAAAAATAATCCACAGCTAATTTGCAGATATCAAGTATCAGCTAAACATAATTACTTCCTTTATCAGCACAAAGGGATAAATGTCTATATGAATAATCAATGTAAAGTAAAATTTTCTTTCCAATGTCCCAAAGTTCATTTAGTCTAAGCTGTTCCTACAAGTTTAATTATATTTGCTACAATGTTTGAAATAATTACCAGAAATTAAATTAAAAGGAAAGCAGGAATGCACAAATAATAATAGAATTATAGAATAGATAGGGTTGGGAAGGACCTTTAGGTAATCCAGTTCCTACCCCCCTGGCATGGACAGGGATGCCTTACTCTAGACTATGTTGTCCAAGGCTCTGTTCAACCTGGCCTTGAACACTGCAAGGGATGGAGCATTCACAACTTCCCTGGACAGCCCATTCCAGTGCCTCACCACCCTCACAGTAAAGAACATCTTCCTTACATCCAACCTGAACTTCCCCTGTTTAAGTTTGAACCCATCACCCCTTGTCCTATCACTACAAGATAAATAAATTCATCCTGATACAAGTTCCATGAAGCTTTTTTTATTGGCGAGTGTGACCCTCTGTTTGCCTCTTTATTCAATCTTACTTAGGAGGTGGCCTAAATTCTTCCTTTTACTTAGTAGATTAATCAGTTGCATGCTACATTTCATATTATTTGTTTGTTTGTTTCAGTAGACTCAGAAGTTTTAGGGAAAATGAAAAAGAAGCCCTGCATACCTGAAAATGTTCTGTGAATGGCAAGATCTATAGATCAATAAGTAAACTGCGTTCAACTGGACCTCTCAGTCACTGACAGCAGAAAAGTGCGATGCAGACTGAGGTCTTGGGAGTGCAAGTTTTCATCTTTATTCTTTCTGGATGGACAGTTTCCCCATACGAAAGAGCTGTGTGTACCATCCCTGGAAAAATCAAAAGCTTCAGGTAAACACAGAAAGATTTTCCCTCATCTTTAGCATGATTGTGCAGGTACAAATTTCTAGCAAGATTTTCACAGCACAGTACCTTCAGTACACAAACGGGAAACTCTTCAGAAATTGAAATGAGGGAGATGCCTACTGCAAATGGAAGTTTTCAGAAGTATATATTGGTTTCCATTGACTTTGCAAAGTAGTTAAGCTCTGCAGGAAAACTGGGTTGTTGCTTCATCTGCACAAGAGTTATCCAAAGTTCAGCTGAACCTCTGAATTTTTACATGATAAAGGAAAAGAAGAAAAGAGGAGGCATGCAAGAAGCAGGAATACAGAGAATGTGTCTTAAACAGGAAAGAACAGGAAATAAAGTTGCTTGGCAGGTGGCTGCTTTACTTACGCAGGAAGCCAACAGCTGTAGAGCCAGTCTGGTTATTAAGCTGTATCTAAGACTGTTCAGCTGAAGTTAAAGATAAGCTCAGCGTGGCTTAGATCTCTGTGTATGCGATGACAGAAATCATGAAGCAAAAGATCACAGAAGAAACAAGTGCTTGATCTTCAGGAATGATAAATAACAACAAAACAGACACAGGGACTTACGTATTTAAGTCAGTGTGAGTACCTGCACCTTGAAGAGTTAAGAAAAGAGTTGGTTTTGGGGAAATCTGAAGGTATTGACCTCCTAACGAAAGAGAAAACAAAAGGGATGAAGAACAGGCAAAATGAAAGCAGGAGAATGCAGAACTTAAGACACAATCCAAGTTAATTTTGTTAGAACTACCTTGGCATTCCATTTTCATCTCAACCACCTATCACGTACTTGGCTAAAGGAAAATGTTTTCGACCTTTTTAAGAATTAGCTGAGCTTTTATGCCATTCTACCCATGGTTAAATCTAAGTTATGCACTAAATATATTGCCTTAAAATTAAACTTTGTAAACTACTCTCCCTTTTCTCCTTTCTACAGGACGCTCATATCTGCGTCATCTATCAAACACACATAGAAATGTCTATCAGCTCAGCCTGGGGCCACAAAATGCAGCTTGAAAAAGTTTTGACAGTCTAACAACTGTCCTACCTCTTGCCTGTTGCCCTTCAAGAAAGACCTATGCCAGTGTACATCTGTTACAGCCAACCTCCTACTGGCCACCACCAGTCAAACAAATGTCTGAAACTGGGAGCATTTTCAAATACACTTCAGTGACACAATAGGGGGAAATAGAAAGAGACTTGATTTTCTTCCCTATTTATGAGCACTATTCAGATACCTGAAGTTGCTCTAAATTGGTAAAGCTTTGGATATATATGCATTCAAAAATACATTAGCTGTCTTTCAGTGATGAGCAACAGACTCTTTTTCATATCTGAGTCTTACAGAAGGCCAAATTTGTTTCTCTGGCTGATGTGACTGATGTGTTTGTGCATGCTGTGCCCTGAATTAGACACCTGTTAGAGTCAGCAGGATGACACCCTCTGACCCTGAATAGATTGACTTAAATTGACCTATATACTTCTGGATATATAGAAAAGGGGGGAAGAAAATACATTAATATGTAAAAAGAGACAAAGTCAGTCCTGTCCAAAACACAATATTTGCTCAGGAAAAGCAGTATTATTCTTAAAACCTGAGTATTTTGAACAACTGTTCTTTCTTCTAACTACTGAGCACAAAGACCAATAACCTTGCAAATCCCATAATGCTGATGTTTCTGAAACAGCTTTTCCTGTCTTGGTCTTACACAGACAACGTGAAGTGGCAGTGAAATACAGTCAAATCATGGTTGTAGCAAGACAATTCAATTCTGTATTGTTCTCAGACACTAAACAATATGCAGACCAAGCAATGAAGAATCACATCCTTTTTCTTTATGAAAACACTAACAGACTAAAGCCCAGGAGTGACCTCAACAAATGTTGTCCATGTTTGCTAGTAGTAAGTTGAGTTTCACCTACTGTTTTGAAGCTACTCCTATGGGAGACAACTACTTGGAGAAACACTGTATTTACGTAGCATTGCATAGGGTCTAACCCAGCAAGGAAACAGCAGTGAATGTTACCATAGGCTACTGCAGCATATGTTACTACATTGCAGTATATACAGTGTTAATGCATTTGTATATCTTAAGGGCACCATATGATTCTCTTCAACCATAGGTACTATTTACTAATCAAGCCTGCCTAGTGTCATAGGCTAATCTTGTTCCATACCTCACATCACCTGCACCTATGAAAGTGATCCAGGGTGACTGAAACACAAGAATCCTTTTCCTCATTATGTTTTCTTTTACTTAAGTGATTTTTAATCCACTGCAAGACTTTTCCTTACCCTGTGGAGATTTATTCCCTCTGAGACTTCCTGCTAAAGAAATATCAAAGTAAGTTATGTCCATTGAGTCACCTTTATGTACTGTTTTATTAACATTTTCAAGGAATCTGAACGGGTCAGAGGGGGCTATTTTTCTTTGAAGAGATTATGACCCTATTCTCCAAATGCTGCACTACTTTTGCCTTAATTAAGCCCGTACCTTTTCCTTGGCCTTTTTATTTCCAATTTACACCTTAGCTGAGGTAGTTTATGTTACAATATATTCACAGGTAGGACTTCCGAACCTTTAAAACAAGCTCTGTGGTTTGCTTTCATTTCCTCACCCAAAGATAAGACTCAATATATATGCATTAAAAATGGAAAGGATCTAATTTCACAGCAGGGAAATTCCAGCTTAAAAAGAATTATTGGCTTGGCTGATTTTCCTACTGAGATTCACTGTGTTCACTGGAGAAACATGACTTCAATAGATTCATAGAAATGGTGCCTGGAGGGCTGGAGTTCTCTGGTTCGCGTTCCTGCTTGAACCATCGCCAGTGTCCCCATTATTAGTTGTGGCTCACCCTGTAACTTTCACTAGGAGATCCCCAGGAATGAAGATTCCACAGCCTTTTCCAGTGCTGTACAACCTTCATAGGGATATCATCATCCTTTTTTAACCCATCTGAACCTCTTAAGTCACAGCATGTGGCCGTTGTGAAACAGTCTAGAACTACTCTGCAAACAGATTCACTAGGGAAGTGGTCAAGGCACCAAGCCTGTCAGAGATCAGGAAACATCTGGACAATGCTCTTAGTCATATGACTTTGTCTTAGGTAGTCATGCAAGGAGCAAGGAGTTGGACTCGGTGATCCTTATGGGTCCCTTCCAAGTTGGGATATTCTGTGATTGCTCCTTGTTTTGCCATCTTTCACTTCCAAGAAGAGTTTAGCTTGATTTTCACTGAAACTCCTCTAAATGTAGTTCTTAGCTCCTATTAGATTGACCTGATTGCCTCTACTTTCTAGACTAAACAAGCCCAGTGGACCTATGGACAGCCCATGTGCCCTTAGCCTCTGCTGCACTTCGCAGCCACTCTCTATGTTATTTTTGAGTTGGACTGAGTACTCATCACCAGAGAATCTCACCAGTGCTGGGAAGAGAAAGGTAGCTTACTTTGACCATGCTTTTCAGTAGCCCAATTTGCAATCCACCCAGTTCCTGGTAAGAGCACATTCAGTGGCTTATTTTCTACTTTGGAGATCATTGCAATCACCAAATCTTTTTCAGCAGGGCTGTTACTCTGCTAGACACTTCCCATCCTGTGCTGATGGCTTAGGATTATTCTGCCATAGGTGCAGAACTTTCCACTTTTCCTAGCTGAATCTGATAATGTCCTTGTTATATCATACTTCAAGTTTGTCTAGGTCACTGTGGATGGAAGCTCTGCCATTTGCTGTAAGTCAGTCTCCAAGTTTACAGTCATCTGCAAATGTGTTGAAAGTACACTTGATCCTTGTCTAGGTCTTTGATGAAGATGCTGAATAATATGATGCTGAACTTCCACTCTCTGAGTCTGGTGATGCAGCCAGGCTTTTTCCCACATTACAGTCTGTTCACCCACCTTACAGTCTGTTCACCCACCTTATACTTCCTTAGCTTCCAAATGAAAATACAGTGGGAAACAACATGAGAGACAAGTTTGATTTGCATACCTGAAATAAAACTGAGTTCAAAATGAGACAGTTCCTTTGCATCGCTTCCTACAAACCTCAGTAGCTGACATTTCTTTTTGTTATGCTTTCTCAGAAGACCATTAACTACATTCCTCAGTTTAATACTTTGAAGATTACAAAGATAAATCTGTATCTATTCCTGCTGAGAGTCAGGTCCTACCCACCAGAGTTCTTGTGCTTTTCACAATCACTAACTCCTGTTTTTACACAAGTTTCTCAGTGAGCAATGGGGCTAATGAAGCTTGTATTCCTACAAATGTGTGCCCAGTAACTCTCAATATGCCAACGCCTCAGCTGCCTTCTTATTACTTTCAGAGTATTACAGGATGTAGAGTTTTATCTCCTCACAGCGTCCTTGGTATCTTCTCACCAAGATCAAAACTCCCTTTCCCTTCCATGCTAAAGCGATAGGAAGCAAGTTCTATGGCTAGTTCAGATGCATGCTTGTAGATGAGCCTCCACCCTGCACATGTGCCTGACATCCCAGAGCTTTTCTTTGGTAAGGACCTTTGTGAAGTTTCCTTTCTATACCCAGACACCAGTTTTCACTGAAGCTTACAACTTGGTATCTCTTTCTTCTGCTTATAGATCCTGTATAGACTGGATTTGTACAGGAGGTGGGAGTGATGGGAGATACAAGTGGGGAAATACAATAAAGTTTATTGCTTTAAGTAATCACACTAAAATGATTTTAAGTTGCATCTCCCCTAGAAATAGAAAATCAACAGTTGAATAAATTACGTCTATTTTGATTTTCTCCTAATATAAACCTAATACAATCCATTTCTACTTAAACATAGGAGTCCTAGCCATTAATCTAGACAAAAAATGTTTGCACCACACTTTGCTTGCTCTCTCTGTTATATCTTTGACCTTGAAACTGTAAGCTTGTCATGGAAGGCAGGCAAACACTGATCCTGATTTTCTGCAATACTGGACAAAGTACTACTTATGCTGAACACTAAATCCTCCCTTCAAATGTTAGGCCACATTGATTCTAAATTGTGTTATCCTTGTTTCAAAAGACCATGCGGTTTTCTCAGGGTGAATGTGATTTTTCAGGAAAAAGAGACCAGCACCAAATATCTGACACCAAACCAGCTTTTTCCAGGAACATTTATCCAAGCACAAATGTTAGTAGATATCAAACTCATTTTGATAAGCTGCCTAGCATGTAATAGCTAAGAAACCAAGGCCTTCACTCACTCTCTACCAACTAAAAGCACGATAATATGGTCTTTATATAATGTAATCTCTTCACCTTTTCCTGACTATGTAGTGAAGTAAAGGCATGTAAAGGACAAAAGGATTGAGTTCCTAATAACTTGAATAAGGATACTGGGGGAAGAAAATCTTGTTCCTGGTATATAAGCTCCTCGAAACTTATTGTTCAAAGCTTGTTTCAGTTCCTAAACATACATTTTGCTTACATAGCTTCCCTATTTCCACACACAGACCCACAGAAACCCAGTCCAAGCTACTGGTAGCCTTATGTCTGACAGCTGGAGCAGTTTTGTATTCCAGCATTTGCAAGTGAAAAGTAGTGAGTGTAATTAGTAAGAAAGATATTCAGCAAATGCCCGTACATTCATAATCCTATGCAAGCACCAAGATGACTGCATCCCCACAGTAACTCTGATGACTTCCATATACTTAGAATGGATTTAGCTCATCAAGAAAAATGCTAGACATGTCTCACTCTTTAAATATATTCATTTCCCTTTGAAATTTATTTAATGAGGAGGCTGATTTAGCCTATACAATCAACAGAATCAGACATTCAAAATGCATATTATATTATATATATATATGCACGCACAAGCACATACACAGCTATATTTGGGTATAAGCATATATATAGACAAACACTGATTCTGCTCCATTGGCTTTTCTAATCATCTTTCTACAGAAGAAAGTTAAAACAACAAGTCCCTTCATTCCCTAAAAAAACCCCTGGAATATGGCCTCCCTATTAACTGTTTACAGCACCCTAGGCCCTGAAAGTTAGCAATGATTTCTGTATTAAAAAGAAACTCTACAGCCTTTTCTAAGAGGATAGTTGTAAAAAGCAGCAGTAGCCATTATCTGCTTAACAGACACTATATTAGAAATACCCTCTCACCAAACAATTAAAATAAGTACTGTCCCATTGATTTCACCTATTGACACATCCCTTTCTGTATCTGAGAGAAAAGAAGGTTAGGATCTGATGCAACGTGCCTGCAGGGTGCTTAGAAACTGCCTAGATTTTAGGGGAAATTGATGCAGTTTGTTTTATGCTTGCTCACTTTTGCATTTTACTTACTAAGACTGAATGATTTTTATTTCTTTCCAGGGGAATAAGAGATCTGTAACAGTAATAGAAGCAAAACAGTTTCAATTCCATAATTACCAGATAGTAAGACTGGGGGGGAGGGAAGTTTGGGAAGTCTTCATTTGAGGCAGTGCGTGCCGATTAAGTCAAAACACAATTGCTGAGAGGCATTAGCTACTTTCTACGGGCCACGTGCAATTTTCATGCAGAAGATGTGCAAAATGCTATTTTTTATATTGTGACTATACAAATCACCTTTGTAAGCAATTCATTATCTCTATTCTCACATTTTGCATGTCGTCTCTTATTTGCAACACTAGTTTACATGTGATACCCTAAAAAAAGCATAATCTAATACTCAAGAACTGCAGTCACCACATGACTGCTTTCCACTCCTGTTCTATTCACTATTTTTAATAGCAACATGCCTAGAGATGTGGAGAGGGGAATGATAACTGCCTGCAGCTATTTGAAAGGGTTTAGTTTAAAAAAAGGGGAAGAATTAATTTAGTGTAATAATGGGTATGTCTCTGAGTTATGGGATAAAACTGAGAAATGGAAAATAATGGTTGAGTGTTGAGAGAAGTGGAAAAGAAGATAAAGAGAAAAGAGTGAGACCTATTAATCTATAGAGTAATCTCCAAAGGGGAATAATATAAGCCCCATTTCTTGACATTTAAAAGTAGCCTGAACAAAAAGTGATTAAATGTACATCAGGGAACAATACTGCATTATCAAAGAGAATAACAAAGTCATCTAATAGAGCTTTGCTGCCTGAATGAGTGTCCACGGATACACACCAATAAAGATATCTTTTGGTGCAAAACCAGGACAGTTTGGACTTTTTGTAGCTCTGATCAGAGGTATAGACCTGCCATTGTAATGAAAAATATTCTAGCCTTCCCGTGCTCCCTTCTTAAACCCTTCCCTTCCCTCTACTATATCAGTGTCTGTTGTGTGTTGAGCTTCATCATAGTGCACCAGGAACAGAAAAAAGAAGCCCATAACCCTGGGGAGCCAACAGCTTCAACCATCCCTCTGATGGATTATGGTACTATAAGAAAGTATGCAGATGGTAAAGCAGCATTGATGACTGTACTACTGAAACATTCACAATGCTTTTACCGCATAAACAAAGTCATAATGGACACTAGGCTCAACATGAGCTAGAAATGTCCTCTTCCAGCTTCTTGCCTACACTGGATGTGCCACCAGCAGGTTGAGGGACATGGTCCATCCCCTCTGCCCAACAATCATGAAGACACATCTTGAGTGCCTATCCAGGTCTCGGCATGCCAGTAAAAGAGAGACAAGGATATCGTGGAGTGAGTCCAGCAAAGGGCAATGAAGGTAATTAAGGTATTGGACAATGTGATGTAGGAGGAGAGGTTGAAAGGCCTGGAGAAGAGACAGCTCAGTGGAATCTTTACATGCATAAATACTTGACTGGATGAGGAGGGAAGATGGAGTAAAGAAGAGATGAGGTTCTTCTCATTCGCTCATAGTTAAAGGAGGAAAAGCAAAACTGAAATACACACAATTCCTTTTATACACAAGAAAACACTATTTTCATTGTGACAGTGGTTGAACCCTGGAACGGATTGCACAGAGCAGCTGTGGCAAGTTCAGCCTTGGAGATAATCAAACCTGGACTGGACACAGCCCCTGAGCAACCTGCTCTGGCCATCCCTGCTTTGAGCAATACGGTTGGACTGTATCACCTCCAGCGGTTACTCCCAACCTCAGCAATTTATGCTTTCATGCTCCAAATAATTCACATTTTAGCTGTTGAGAAAGGAATTTTCCTTGCAGAGTGTTTATTCACCAGAGGAACAGTGAAGTTCTCCTTTTCACTTTGCACTGCAAGCGGCTGTAACTTATCAGCTATAAGACATTTATAGTGTGTTGTTATTTTGAGCAACTATTTGTGGAGGTTTGAAATTTGTATGAGATTGATATGTAAAATATGTTTCCCTCTGTAATCGCCTCAGAGAAATGCAGATGGGTAAATTCAGTATTCTAGACACGTTTTTTTCAATGGAAAGAGTGAAACAGCCTTTCTGCCCTACTTGTGGAGGATACAGTTGATAAAATCTAAGACAGTTTGAACAACAATAAAAGGTAGTGAAATACAAATTTCTTGTTAACAGCCTTTGTTATAAATAAATGTGATTTTGTGTGCAAGATTTGCAGACACTGACCTGTTGCTAAGGTTTGGCCCTTACCCCTTCCTAAGGCAGCATCCTTAGACATGTAACTTCATATCAAAGGGTGGCAGGGCTATAGAGATGCTAACACGGAATTGGTACCACTGCCACAATTCAAGGCAGTTACTGCACAGAATTGAAGACAGTTGATTTTAGCCCCCTGGGCTCAGGTTCACATCTTTTTCTTCAGTTCAAGGAAATACCTAGACTTAATAGCCCACCCACATTTTTATTTTAATTATTACTATTATTTAAGAAGTATTGTCTTGATTTGTTGAGATTTTAAAGAAAGCTTTCCCTATTGCATCCATCATCTAGAATAACTAAAATCACCATATAACTCTGATTCAATAGCAAGTTTTTGGTAGATTTTGTTTTATGCCCACAACTGGTTTGGTTTGCTTAGAGGGCTGCATTCATAACTACATTTTGCGGACAGAAAGAAAAGGGGATACAGAGACAGACATAGCATACACACGAATTAGAGTCAAAAGAGAAAATAAGCACCTTATTCAATAATAACAACTATGTATATTTTGGTAAGGAGATAGGTCTCTTAAAAAGAGGTCTGCAACAGGATAATGATTTCACAAAACGTGACTGACAGTTACTGCACTACCTCTTTAATCATGCTTTTATTTCTATCAAGAATGCCTTATACTTTCATCATGTTTCAAACACACATTAGAGCTGAATGTGCTACTGAAGCTTCAAAGGAATGAATAAATATTGTGTAGAGCTAAATGGGCTCATATGTTTACTGAATGCATGACAAAAAAGGACCATGCTATACCATACAGTCACACCCCTAGAAAGGGCTGCTTTATTTTCTGTAGCTGGTGCTCCCAGAAACAGCCTGTCTTGTAAGTGACATTTTAGACTGAATTTATTACTTATGGGCTTCTGTGCTGAATATCTGTTGCAATTATTTACCCAACCGATGCATTTGACCATGTTCTTGCCATAACTGGCGTGGTATGTTTTCCTTTGGATGATGGCAGTCTCAGATCTCAGAAGATCCTTCTATCATTCTCAAAGAAATGAGAAATAAATCATGACCAAGACTGATGGGAATCTGTGACTATGTGGATATCGTAGGTTCGGTAGCAAACTCCAAGCATTAAGGTCATCCAGTTCCAGTCCTCAGGAGATTCCTATCCCATCATGTTTCTATTTCTTTGCTGTTGGTTCTCTAAGTATGAAGCAGAGTTACATCAGGCACATGTTGCTCCCCAATTGTCCAGTCCAACTTTTATAGAAGACTGAGGAGCCTTGAGCCTTATTACTCTAATTTTCTACAGTGGAACTGCTTTCAGCCCACCAGTTCTACCACCTATGCATTATCTGCTACCCACAATTTCTTTCCTTGCATTGAAGAGACTACAGAGCCCTCTTCGGAACTAGGATTTCAAGTCCTTCAGTTAGAACTGGGACTCTAAATATACTTGCAGGTTGGCTTAATAATATTTCTGAATTTTGGCACCTAAAATTAAAACAAAGCCAAATACCATTATTCTAAAACCGTGGAAACATACATGTAAATCATCTAAACAACTACTTGCCCGTGCTTTAGGGGGTGTGTGTGCATCAACACTTAAACCCATACTACAAGTGATGCCTCTTCACAATATACTACACATTAGCATATGAGTTGTTAATAATTCCCCAATGACGGATTTAATTGAACATCCAGCAAGAACTCACAACAGATTAGAACTTGTCACAATAGGCTTTGATGATCGCAGTGAAATAAGAACTGTTGATGCTGGACGATTGGATTGAATTTTAGGAATTTCCTATTTTAAAAAAAGTCATTTTAATTAGGAAGGGGTCATCCTACCGGTGGACTCTTGTATTCAGTTACACCGGTTTTGGTGACAATATACCTTGTAACTATAATTCCAGACTATAGTTTGGAACGTAATGATCTTAAGGTCCTTTCCAACCCTAAATATTCTACTATTCTATAATTCGCAGACCTGGTCCCCATGATCTCTAGGCTACAGATCACACTTAAATTTAGTCCCCAGCTGTACACTCATACATTCTTTCAAAGAAAGATAGGAACATGGAAAGAAGTTTGTGTATCCAGGTCCCATCCCTGCAAGGATTTAGGCTATGAGCAATGATGCAGCTATTAAAGATAAGAAAAAATAAGGGAAATTCTGAGCAGGCTGTTCATCATGAAACTCTCTTTAAGAATGTTATTCATCATCCTCTGTCAAAGGACCAAGAGTAATGGCAAAAAAATACCTTCAACCTCAAACCAATTTATTCAAATGCAATCACCGTACAAAATAGTGTATTTTAGCTACATGGGAAATTGAAAAGGCCCACATTATTACAACAATAGAAGACAAAATATGAAACATGGCTGTGCTTTCCAAAGATTAATTTGCAGACTTTAAGAACGTTTATTGTGTATATGAATGTCACATCCTTGCTCATGGCAGGGGGTTGGAACTAGATGATCTTAAGACCCTTTCCAACCCTAACTATTCTATGAGTCTGTGGTTTAACTCCAGCCAGCTGCTAAGCACCACACAACTGCTTGCTTACCCCCAGCTCTACTCCAGCAGTATGGAGAGAAGAGAACTGGAAAGGTAAGAGACAGAAAACTAGTGGGTTGAGATAAGAACATCTTAATAATTGAAATAAAATATTGTACAACAATAAAATTATAATGAAAAGGAAAATAACAAAGAATAAGAAATAAAACCCAAGAAAAACAAATGATGCAAACAAAGACAATTTCTTACCATCAACCAACTCATGCCCTGTTGATCCCCCAGCAGCAGCCTCCCTAGTCAATCTCCCCCCAGCTTTACATGCTGAGCATGACCTCCTGTGGTTATGACATCATGTGGTTTGGAATATCCCTGTGATCAGTGAGGGTCAGCTATCCTTCCTGTATTCCCTCCCAACTCCTTGTGCACCCCCAGCCCTGGGTTTGGGGCTGTGTGGGGAGCAGAAAAAGCCTTGAAGTTGTGTAAGCACTGCACAGCAATAAGGAAAATATCCCTGTGTGATCAACATTGTTTTCAACACAAACACCAAAAAGCCCCATAGCAGCTACTGTGAAGAAAATGAACTCTATTCCAGCCAAAGCCAGAGAAGTCGGTGAAATAAGATCTGCAACTTTGGGAAGATGCGGTACATTTTTCATATGTAATACAGTGTTTCAATTTCAAAGAATAAAATTCCAATCAAGTGTAGTTATGGAATTCTGGCCTGTGCTGGTGGTAGAAAACAATTCTCCCTCTGAATTTCATTTATAAATAGGAAGCTTTTGAGATTGTGATCTTTGCCAATGTGTTCTAAAAGGAAGAAAATTCTGAGTGTTTCAAAAGAAGTCTTAATTTCTACAGTGGAGATTGTGTATGTGTTATACTACAGGTATGAAAATACAGCAGATCCACCATGGCATTTTAAACTCATCCCCCATAAGCTCCTAATCTTGAGCAATTTGCAGTTCAGGGACTTCTGAGCCCTTTCTGCCCCTGCAACATGGCCAAAGATGTCTCAGCAAAATTAGGCCAATCTGGTAGTATCTTTGGAGGTTATCAAGAGACAAATGTCATTTCCTCCCTATGCTCAAATTTTGAAAGAGAAAAACCTGAGTTAGAAGGTTCACCTTTTACTAATTATAAAAAATCTTTATGATTAATCCCATAAAACATAAGGAAAACTCATACATCCTTTTCACACTAAAGAAGACCAGTTCATATATGGTCTTGAAGGTACCATTTTCTCTCACCACTTCATTCCTTATTTAGCACGCTTATGAATGTAACTAGACCAGCTGGCCAAATATAATAGTAAGTACTCTTTTCCTAATTCCTTCCTTCTTTCCACTTTTGCCTGCCAGAAGCTTATGGATTTCTTAATTTCAATTTTCAGCTAATAATCACAAAAAAATAGAGTAAATAAAACTTTCATTACTATGTTGGTTACAGTATTCATTTAGGCAGCAATCAAAACAAACAGCATGCATCTGTTCACCAGTAGGATGTACCTTATGTGTTTTCCACAGGAATATATTTCCTGCTACATATGCAAATAACTGTAATATATACTGGTTTTTAAAAGTCTACTTTAAAGTAACACATTAAATGGAACTCAACAGCTTTGATTTGTTTGTTTCTGGAGATCAATAAGCTCAATGTGTGGATCAGAGACACAATGTAGAAGATAGTAGGCACACACAACTGTATAAGAATCTCTGGTGTGCTTTGCTTCAGTATACTCAAAAAACCTCCTCCCCCTCCCTTGTTTTCTCCCCAGATGATTGCCTTGACACAAACTCCATTTTTAAACAATGTTCTTTTAGCCATGCTTAAAGACATGAAAAAATATAGGTAAAATAATTATTATTTTGCATACAATGCCTACAATCTAACCACACAACCATAGTTCAGTGTGAGCAGATTGGTATTTCTCTATGTGATTACATTTCTTTTTCAGACCTCAAGTGTTGGCTGTAATTTGCAGACACGTAAAAGTGTAGAAACACATCATATATAAATTAGTAAAGCCAGGAAATAGCAGGCCCTTTTTGAGCTCTTTCATTCTTATCAATCACCAATCTGAAACCTCCTATCTAAGAGATGTACAGGAGTTCAAGCAGCATATTACTCTGTATAAACACCTTTTTACTACATTCTGACAGCTTTTGACAAATGTAACACAGAGCAAAGTCATTTGCAATGGCTGCATCTGCCTTTTTAGAATCCCTGATTAGAACTGCAAAAATTGGGTATTTATTTAAAAGTCAAGTCTACATTCAGCAGATTTTGTGAAGTGCGAACAGTGAAGTCACTTCCATGCAATCTAAGTAGAATTCAAGCAGTTTCTACTTTCCTAACCCATACCTTTGGTATTTTAGCTTATCCACAAAGAACATTTGGCAAGTAACTTGTGGTAACAAACCCTTGTGAATTAATTCACAGCATCACCTCTGAAATGAGAATGTGCTGGCTTGTTTTGCTTGGGCAATGATGTTGCATCCTGACTGTACAACAGTGCTCAGGATCACTTGGATTGTGAATACTTCAATCAATGCCTGTGTTTAAATATTTATTCTGAGCTCAGTAGCTGACTGAACATTTCTTCCCATGATACCTAAACACAGAACTTCTTAGGTCCTCCTGGTGCTGAAAAATGGTTACAAAAACCTTTGTACTGGTTGGCCAGCTCTAGTATTCAGTGTGGATGATTATGATGAAATTAATGAGCCAGCTACAGAGAAAAAAGCAATGGATTCACACTCCCAAGCTTTGACATAAAGCTAAGCATAAAGATGTCTCTACTAAGGCCAACGGATCAAGTTTTCATGAACCACCTGGTTTTCTCTGTGTAAGGTCTGAACTAGGTTCTCTCTTGTCAATAATCGTAGAATCATAGAATAGCTGGGGTTGGAAAGGACCTCGAGATCATCCAGTTCCAACCCCCTGCCACAGCAGGGACGCCTCACACTAGACCATGTCGCCCAAGGCTCTGTTCAGCCTGGCCTTGAACACTGCCAGGGATGGAGTGTTGTCCTGGGTTCAGCAGTAGCAGTCATTTTTCCCCCTCTTAGTGGCTGGTGCAGTGCTGTGTTTTTGACTTTCCGCCTGGGAACAGCACTGATAACACCGATGTTTTTAGTTGCTGCTCAGTAATGTTTACTCTGACCAAGGACTTTCTGA